>CAUYQV010061527.1:0-24213 GCA_963574575.1 Galagoides demidoff
TAAAGTCCTAGAAATAAGCCCTGGTAATGAGCACTCCTAGCACCCAGACTGAAGTCTCTAAATACTAGTTTTCTTTTCTTTTTTTTTTTTTTTTGAGACTGAGCCTCAAGCTGTCCCCCTGGGTAGAGTGCTGTGGCATCACAGCTCATAGCAAACTCCAACTCCTGGGCTCAAGCGAGTCTCCTGCCACTGCGTCCCAAGTAGCTGGGACCACAGGCGCCTGCCACAACGCCTGGCTATTTTTTTTTTTTTCTTGGTTACAGCCATCATTGTTGTTTGGTGGGCCCGGGCTGGATTTGAACCTGCCACCGTAGGTATATGTGGCTGGCTCCTTAGCTACTTGAGCCACAGGCACCAAGCCTACTAGTTTTCTTTAAAAGTATCAAGATGTGTAGGGAATGCTGTGCGATGCCACCCAGATTCCCCTTTCAGAACTGAGGACTTACTCCCCCAGGGCTGGGAACAGTGGCTGTTTTGGCTGTCAGCTGAGTCTTTGGGCATTGTCCTAAACCAAGTTTTCTCAGCTTCCACACCAGTGACATTCTGGACTGGAGAGTGACATTTTGCTGGGGGCAGTCCTATGCATTAGAAGATGTTTAACAGAATCCCTGGTTTCTACTCACTAGATGCCATAGCACAATAAAAAAATGTCTCCAGACATTGCCAAATGTCCCCCAAAGGGCAAAATGGCCCTGGCTGAGAACCACTGTCTTAAGATGAAGACAACCACCTCATCAAAGGTTACGCCTCCCCAGCAGCAGCCTACATCTCCTACATCTACTGACTGGTCATGTGGATTATAAGGTCTGGCTCTCTCGCCTTAGGGCAGGACATCTCAGGCCTCTCTGAGATGGAGAGACCATCTCCAGGCCTCTCTGAGGGGTTAGTTGTGACTGCACAGTGGTTCAGCTGCTTCCTCTGCTCAGTCCCACGTTTGTCTCTTCCCCATGGGCGTTGATTCTGAGGTCAGGCTCAGTCCCCATGGGTGTTGATTCTGAGGTCAGGCCCAGTAAACTTCTTACATGTAAATAGCCAACTCAGTCTATTTCCTGGGACAACTCAACCTGAGACAGGGCTTCTTGGACAAGTGGCTGATTCCAGATCTAAAAGAGGAAATATGTGAGATAAGCCTGGAACATCTTATGATTCCAGAAAGAAAGGAAACTATCAAAGAATACTGGGGTCCTGTCGAAAGTCCATTTAGATAGGCTCATATTAGCCAAAGTTGGTCAAAGATGGAAAGTAGTAATGATAATGCAATGGGTTGATGCTTAACTTCATGAAGTAAGATTTTTAAAAAGTCATTTATCACTTTGGGGGGATCCAAGGAACTACCTCTTAATTTTAAAAACTGGTAGATAAAAGAATTAAGTATATTTTCCTTTCTTTCCTATATTACTCATATGCCAAACAATTGATGAAAGAGACTAATTGGCGGAGAAAGAAAACTGAAGTTAATGAAGAACAAACGATAAAAATAGAATGTCACCATTATGAAGTCCCTGAAGAATTAATGACCTTAAGCAATGATCATCAATGGGTGATTATAGCAGAAAAAGAAATAGCCATGAGTCCAGGGGCTTGAGGTTGCAGTGAGCTGTGATGATGGCACTGCAATCTAGCCTGGGCAACAGGGTGAGACCTTGTCTCAAAAACAAACAAAAAACCAAAATAAAAGAAAGAAAGAGAGAGATAAAAAATGAGAGAGAGAGAGAGAGAGCATGCGTGAGAGGAAGAAAGGAGAGAAAGAATGAGCCCGATGTCACGTCCCTCCCGATGGGCACTGTCACGATGTGGTGGTCTTGTGGGATGTCCAGAAGGCAGTTCACAGGCTGCCCTCCCTTCTGGCATCAACTGCAAGTTTGGGGATCCCCAAACCACCTTTGGTTTTGCTAGAAGACCCAGAACTCACTAAAAGCTATTATACTAAAGGCTATGGTTTATTACAGCTAAGAAAAAAAAAATTCAGCTTAAATGTCATCGAAGAAGAAAGCACGCAGGGCAGAGTGTCCAGAAGTTCCAAATATGGATATTCCAGTTGTCCTCCCCCCGTAGAATTGTGGACACCATTACTTTCCCATTATCTATGTGTGAAAATATGCACAGATTGTTGTCAACCAAGGAAAACTCACCTGGGCCGTTCTGTCCAGAGACTGGACTTGTTTGGGTGCACACATGACTTCTCAGCCTCCAGCCCCTCCGGAAGTTGAAATGATTACATGTGACCCAGAGGTCACACCCTAAATCATGTTGCTGCAGTGTCCAGCTTGACCTGAGGCCCCCACTCAAAGAAAACAACTCCAATGAAGCGTGAAATCCCAAGGGTTCAGACATTGCCTCCCAGAACTTAGGGCAAAGGCCATACCTTTTGGGGGGCAAGATTAGATTCTCTGTGCACATATCGCAAAACAAAAACAAACAAAAAAGATCGAGCCTGAATCTGATTAAGACATTAGAAACAACTAACAATTTGCAGGAAATCTGAAGGAAAAAGAAGATGGTAAATGGCACCATAGAAAATTCAGTTTATAGGAAACTCTACAGGCCGATCAACCTGGTATCCTTTTAATATTTTATGTTTTCAGAGACAAGGTCTTGCTCTTGTTGCCCAGGCACGAGGGTAGTTGCGTGATCGTAGCTCACTGCACTGCAATCTCAAACTCCTGGCTCAAGTGATCCTTCTTGCCTTATCCTCCTGAATAGCTGCAACTACAGGTGCATACCACCATGCCTGGCCTCAACTTGGTGTTTGTAATAAAAAATTACAAGAAAAAAGCATAGTCTCACTCTGTGCCCAAGCTAGAGTGCCATGGTGTCATAGCTGACCACAACCTCAAACTCTTGTGTTCAAGCCATCCCCCTGCCTCAGCCTCCCAAGTCGCTGGGACTACAGGCGCCTGCCACAACTCCCGGCTATTCTTAGAGACAGGGTCTCGCTCTGGCTCAGGCTGGTCTCAAACTTCTGAGCTCGAGCAATCCATCTACTTGGCCTCCCCAAGTGCTAGGATTACAGGTGTGAGCCACTGTGCTCAGCCCACTTAAGAACTTTTAAGTAAAAGTTTACTTCTGGAAAGGCTACAAGTCCTAATACTTACTGATATTCACTAGTGTGTATTTTCATGATAACCAAGACTGACCGTAAGGGCTTAGGCACTTAGGACTTATGCTTCCAATTTTTCTCCTTCGATTATTTTTAATATTGGCTTCTCCACATTCAGGCCCCATGTTCTGAATTATGAAACTGCTAAGAGGTCTTTACAACTGAACTGTGTTTGAGGCTTCTCCAATAGCTGATAGACAACATCAAAGATTTTTTTTTCTCCTATCGTAAAGGAGGGGTGCAGGGAATCATTAGGAACAAGGGGCGTTCTCTGCATTGTGAGAGTAGGGGAAGACCTGGCAGACAGACCTCCCTACCGTAATTGTATTCAAAGATACAATCCAGAAGCTATTAACATGTAGTATTAACGTAACATGTTTCAGCAGGTTTAGTCTTTCAAGACGGATAAAGTGATGTGTGTGTGATTAGACTGGTCAGGGCATAGACTGCCATGGTAACTGTCAATATTTCCAAGTTTTCTATCTGTTTTAAAACATGTGCATGAATTTTTTTACAATAAAATACATACAGTAGGATAAATTTTAAAAGTTCTAGAGATTTGTCAGTGGCCTCATCATCATCTATACTAGACTTTCAGGGCAATTATTGACTAAATACTTATGCATTAAGTTTCACTCTTCTTGTAGATACTGTTAGTTATTATAGTAAATCAAGACTCAAGCCATTCAGTCTTATAATCAATAGATTTTTTTTTTCTTTTCCTTTACAATTGTCCATACATCCCTGCTATTAGGCAATAGATCGGTAAAAGAGTCTTCTGGAAGAAACTTCAAAAGAATCACAACCTCATCAGGATGCAGTGGTGTGTACCTGTAGTCCCAGCTATGCGGGAAGCTGGGGCAGGAGGATTGCTTGAGCCCAGGAGTTTGAGTCCAGCCTGGGAAATATAGTGAGCCCTCATCTCTAAATAAAAATAAATAAATAAAAATTAAAAAAAGAATCGTGACCTCAATAATGGCGGGAACGAGGTGCTCTTAACTATTGATGCTACAGGGAATGGATGGGCGGATGTGGGCTTTCCAGTACAAGCTGACGTGGTCACCAGGAGCATATGGTCAGAGTGTGTGACCGAGGATTTCCAGGACTTTTTATTTACTAAATCTGCTTTGTGATAGTAGAGGGCTAATTAAACCAAGATTAGAGAACCAGAATTAAACATGTAGGACTGAAGAACATCAGGATGAAAAACTTACTTGGGGCTAATCGTCTATATTCCACTGGATAAGTAAGCTCACTCCTTTCTTGCTGGTCTATCCCTAAGCCTCCACTTAGCAAATTAACAAAGTACAAATGCAACAGATATTCTTTAAGTGTTACCTTATTATGATTTCAGGAAAATAACTATTAAATATCTTAGTATATAGAGTATAAACTAATAAATCAAGGGGAAAATCTAAATGAATGATTTTGAGGAAAAGAGTGACAGATACTGGTTAGCTCCCCTGTGAAACTACATGTGACAATGGTCATTTTTTTTATTAAATAATAAACACATAGATCATGTATACATTAATGCATGTATGGGGTACAATGTGCTGATTTCATATAGAATTAGGAATGCTTACATCCCACTGGTTAATATATGCCTCATCTCATTTACTTAGTTATTGTGTTAAGACATTGGTACTCTATA
Organism: Galagoides demidoff; assembly: GCA_963574575.1. Taxonomy (NCBI): domain Eukaryota; kingdom Metazoa; phylum Chordata; class Mammalia; order Primates; family Galagidae; genus Galagoides; species Galagoides demidoff. The sequence continues at coordinate 4,755 of CAUYQV010061527.1, forward strand.
CTAATAGATCCGACATGGACCCTTAACAATGGTCATTATTAAAGTGCTACTTATTGGTTCCCTTTACTTTTCATGACCATGTCGTTGTTTACATAGGCTTAATACACATCTGTCTTCTTTCCTATTGGGACGTAATTGGATAAAGAGATTTGTCACAGTGACTTTGCCAGAAATGTCAAATTCAAAAACCAATCTCATGTAATTAGGCACGATAAGCTCATTATTAAGAAACAAGGGCTGTACTTCGTGTGGGGAAATGATGCCCACAAAACTCTCCCAGGAAACTTGGCTTATAAACTTCCCTGTCTAATGAAATCTCAGCCTTAGTAAAGGATGCCACTTCCTGACAGCAGGGACATGAATGTACATGGGGTCTCAGAGAAGTAAAGACACCCTGGGTATGTAGTCTCTGGGGAAAATTGTGGTCAGGGAAAACTGGATTCCTCCCGGCGCCCCAACATTTAGTAAGGATGAGCTTCTTGATAACAGCAATTGAAAGGCATCTGTAACATTGATATGATCAAAGTATGACCAGAGGCTTTAAGAATCCTATAGACCAGTGTTTTTCAACTCTTTTAAAAAATCTCACGATGCACTTGAACCTATAGTTAAACTTTTACAGCACATTTAAATTATGTTGATCCAAAAAAAAGGAGAGATAAAAAAGAACAGACTTGCTGTGTTTTGAACTTCTTTCAAAAATAATTTATTTAATGATCGTTAAAGATTTTCGTGGCATACCTAAGATCTTCAACAGCACACTGGTTGAAAATAACTGCCCTAGGCAGAAGTTAATTCTCTGAGGCTTAGATTATAAGACTTTAATTTGTAAAACCAGGCTATAAAGAAATCTTCTAGTATGAACACCATTTGGGGGGGCGTGCTTATGTAAATTAAACTGGCTAAAGAGAAAAAACCCACCGAGTTGATGACATGAATCAAAAAATTTCTGCAATCAAACCTACACTCAACTGGCAGAAAGACAGGTCAAGGAGGCAGGAATTGCGGGGCTTCCATCCTGACTTAGCACATCGTATACCACAGTCACACACACACAGATAAAACCACAAGCAACCACAAAGCCCCCACAAAAGGAAGCCCAGCCCTTCCCAAACTTGGCATTCTTAAAATCCCTAAAACGGGCATCAGCACCCTGTCTAACACCAGTTTCTAAATGAAAACCCACGCCTTTTCTGTAAGCTGCTAAGCCCAATGCAAACAACTTAATTCCTGACTTTTGCAAAATTGATTTCTCCAGATAGGTGCGAACCCTCATAAACCCTGTGAGGAACAAATTGACTGTGCTCTTATTAACTTGCTTCTCTCTAAACTCCTGCTGTGATCTCTGAAGAGCTCAGTAGTTCTGAAATATGCTCTTCCTTACAAAACAGGGTAAAAATTCTTTTTGTCCCTGTTTTTGCATTTGTGTCTGAGTTTTCCTTTGACAATTGCTAATTGTCAAAGCTGGGTGAAGGGTACGGCAGGTCATTTAACTTTTCTCTCCAATGTTTTATTAAATTTCCACAATAAAATTTAAAAGAACGTGTAAGGGCTGCACAGAGGATCAAAGAGACATTATCACGCTTCTCTGCAAAGACCCAGGTCTTGGTCTAATTTTAACTAGTTTCCCAACTGAAAGGCTCTGGTGAGGCCATATTCAATTTTAAAGCACACGCAGCCAGTAGAAATGAGGAACCATCACAAAGATAGTACTGCAGCTGGCAGCCTGGGACCGAGGCAAGTTATTTTTTGTGGTTGTGGAGCTGGTGTTTCTGACCTCACCAGGGAGGTTAGAATCCTCGATGTCATACAGCAGTGGAGCGAGCCAGAGTTTCCATAGTAGTCGCTGTGCTCAGCGTGCGTGTCAAAAATAGATGCAAAAGCTATGGCAACTGAAAAATATTTGTTTTAATCAGTGTTTGGGAAACAAATGCTGCTATCTGGCGTCAGGGCTGGCTTCTTCGGTGTTGATATTGGCAGATTTAACACACAGGAAGGTCCTCCGGCATTTGTATTGGTTTTCACAATCCCCTATGGACTCGCTCCTTAAAACTGCTTGGCACGTTTGCACATTTTCGTTTCCTGGGAGGTTCCTTTGGATTTCTTTGGCTCTGGAATGACATTTATTGTGTGTTCCCTTGATGTATAGAAAGAACACACTGATAGGTTCTGTCATTTATATTTTCAACAAATACTTGTCAGTCTCCTATTGCGTCTAAGGCATTGTTCTGGCCTTCTAGAAAGATATAAAAATGAATCGGATAGATATTAGGATTTCAATTTACTTTCAACCCAATAAAGAAGACAAGTTGTGGGCCAGGCATCGAACTGAGTGCTATGGATGCAGCGGTGAGCAAAGCTCCTGACTTCATGTTGTTTCACGAAACTAAGACAAATACACAGAGGAGACCTTAGGGAGAAGTAACCTCGACGTTGTAAAGGACAAATCAGCCAGGCAAAGCAGAATGGAGCAGAAAGGGTTCTCTATGGAGAGGTGATAACAGATACACATAGGGGCCCTGGGATTGGAAAAGGGCCTGTGTCCAATTCCTTTACAGATTTAGAAACCTGATTCTTCTTCAGAGTGGACTGACCTTTGGAGAGAAAGTCATAGGACCCATGCTGGGAGGGGGGTTAGACATAAAGCAGATTAGCAGTTTGCTAATAGGTACGTCAGGGAGACCAGAGCATCTGTGTCCTGTTCCCTTCCCTGTTGTTATTAATAGATCTTATGGGAGAAGCTTATTTAGACTTGTAAGATGGTTTGCAATCCTGGCATCAGAACTGGGGGCCAGTTGCATGATCCAGAAGTTCCCAGTCTATGATTACTGAGGCAGCACCTCCACAATATGGAGGGAGCTACCCTTGGGAATAGAGTGGCTAAAAATTGAGAGCCTTGTTTTCTAAGTGGACTTGGAGGTATATGGTTGTAACTGAACCAAAGTGGGTTCACTACTTGCATGCAAGGGAAAGCTGAACGTGGAAGCCCTGGGGTTTTGCCATGAGAAAGGTTTATTGTTAGGTGGCCAAAACAAGGAGAAAGGAGCCAGGCTCAAATCTTTCTCTCCAAGCTGGGGTCGGAGCAGATTTTGCAGGCCGAGGGTAATGGGATGCAATTGGATCTTTCAACGGAGCGATAGTGGGATGCATCTATTGACAGTATCCTGCTCCAGGGCTTGGTCTGGATCCTGGATCCTGCCACGCGGCATCCACTTCTTTTGTTTCCTTTCTTTAGAGACAGGGTCTTATTCTGTCACCCAGGCTAGAGTGCAGGGTCTCAATCATAGCTCACTTGAACTCCTGGGCTCAGGTAATCCTTCTACCTCAGCCTCCTGAGTAGGTGGGACAACAATCATGCATATCACCAAACCTGGCTAAGTTTTCTTACGTTTTGTAGAGACGGGGGGTTTGCTGTGTTGTGCAGGCTGGTCTGAACTCCTGGCCTCAAGTGACCTCCCCAGGTGCTGGGATTACAGGAGAGAACCACCATGGCCAGCTGCTCCTTTTTTCTTTTCTTTTTAAATTTTTATTTCATGTTAATATGAAGGTATAAACTATTAGGTCACAATGTTTGCATCTGTTGGGTAAACTCCCTGTTGTAGCTGTGTCCTGCACCCAGCTGCTTCGTAATTCAGTTCCTGCTCCTTGGTCTGGGCACTTAGGTTCCACCCTTGAGTGCACCCTTGGTTCACCTGGGGGTCCACGGCAACTGAAAAACAACTCACAACTTCGTTACATAAAAGTTGAATCAGAGGGATCTGATGAGGTTTCATGTTGATCTCGGTGTTTTTCTCCTGTGACTCTCTATTTTTTTTTTTTTTTTTGTTGGCCATCTGGTTGTGATTGCTACTTTTTATTTTTATATGTCAAATAAATTGCCGCGTCTTATTCATTCTGTTTCCTAATGTCTCTTGACTCTATCTACTTATTTCAGTTTCCATTATCCAATAATCTCTTGCCTATATTGTGGAAGTAATGGCGAGGTTCACGTTCTTTCCCAGTCTTCCCCTCTTCCAATCTCTTCTTCACACCGTAGACGGGATGAGCTTTCTAAAGTACAAATCTGATCGTGTGATGCCACTCTTAAAACCCTCGAATGCTTCCCCAGGCCCTCTGGGATCGTATCAGTCAGGATCTTGACAGAAACAGAGTTTATCTCAAATGGCTCAGTGGAAGAGACTCAAATGGAAGTAATACTAGCAGATATAAATAGCATTAAGGGAGGAAACCAGGACTGGGGAGGCTCCCAGAGGCTGGCGACAGTAGGAAGCTGTTAACACCTAACAGCTGAGGGGAGGAAGAGATGAAATAGAGGTTCTGGGTTATAGGAAGAGCCGGAGGAGGAGCCTATTGGTGGAGCTTGAACCGCACAGGACGCAACTGCTGCTTTCTTATATAAGGGCGGTGGGGCAGAAGTACTATGGCTTTCTTCCCTCCTGGCCACAGATTACCTGCTGGAGCTTCCTATTACCTAAACCTTATGGAGAACCAGCTGGCAAGGGGGTTGGGTGGTGTTGTCTGCAGGGCTCATCCTGGGGGGAACAGAGCAGGGTAGACAAAGCATTTGGGTGGGGATTTGGTGGGATGTGGCAAATGATGAATCATCAGCACTGGCAGAAAGTCCAGATTCTTTAGCAAGGCTCATGAATCCATTTACCACCTAATTCCTTGTTCCCTCTATAGTGAAGCTATCCCTGCCCCTCCACACTCATCCATTCAATATCCCGAGCTCAGTCATACCAAATTATTTGAAAGCGTGAAGATGCACCACCATGTTCTCCCCTCAGGCATCATCACTTCCTCGGGGAAGTATTCTCTGCATCCTGATCTCACCCATCGCCCCATCATAGCCTTATCATAGTGTAATCTCACTGACTGTTAACCTGGCTAGTGTAATTGCCACATGGGTAGAGACTGTGTCTTATTCCCCATTATACATCCTGGTGTCAAGCACAGTAACTGTCCCATAGATGTTCAGCACCTACTTGTCAATTCACTGAATAAACACGTTAATACCATTTGCTCTGCAGTTAGTACAAACCGACAGATAGCCAGGCCTCACTTGAAGGCCACTCTCTACCATCTCAGAGACACTTTTTCAGTCACATGTCACTGTCTGTGTTCGGGTTGATTTCTGTAGTTCAATACTCACATGGCCCCTTTCTTCGTAGGTCCTAGAGGATTCTCTACTGTTGTTCTGCTCACTGCCCTGTAGGCAAAAAGCACTGAGAACCACGGGGAAGGCAGAGACAGGTAAAGGGCTGAAGGACTTCGGGAGAAGAAAGCGACTTTCAGGAGGACGTGGCGCTGATTGGGTCTTGACAGATGGGTGGGATTTGTCTCATACAGATGTAGGGAAAGTGCATTTCAGGCCAAGGGAAGAGGACAAGCAAAGACAGAGACAGGAAAGTGTGTGCTGAGTTGTGGGAGAGCGGAGTCTTCACTAGTCTTAAGGCAGGGTGAGTAAGAACAGTTAGGGGGTTGGGCCAGGTCATGGAGCCTCGGGGTGCTGGGCTAAGGAATCTGAACTGGATTCTGCAGACAAGGAGGGCTCAGTGATGTTTTGGGATTGGAAGGATGATTCTGGGACATCTGTCCATTTAAGAGATGCATTGTAACTTACCTACAACTACCTTACACCGATTACTAATGGGATTGGCTGAAATTCAGAGGGCAGGCGGGGCTGGCTTCATGCCTCACCCTCCCCACCCCCCAGGTTTCCTGCTCATACCCTGGCAGCTCCTGACTGATGAGACATCTCTGTAGCCAGGAGCAGAGACTTAGAATTCAGGAGGTGGTAGGGCTTGTTCTTTTGTGGGCATCTGTCAACAGAGAAGACATTCATTATTAAATATGAAGTAAATACTTCATTACATACAAAGTAAAAAAAAAAAGCAGAAAAGTATGAAGTCAGGTTGGGGAAGACACAGAAAAAGGATAGATTGGTAGACAAAAAAGAGCTGATTTCGAGATGCTAAGAACTTCCTGGTCATGAAATGACTCAGTGACCCGGAGAAAGTCACTTTGAGCAAGACTCTTTCTAGAAATAAAGGGGGTGGAAAAAGTGATTGCATCCAAAAGGAAGGAGGCCAAGTTTTTTTCTTGAAGAAAATAGAACAAAACAAAATAATCTTTGAAAAACATAAGCTGGCTAGTTATTTCCTAGATCGGAGCTCCTTTCCTAGAATGTTTACATTGGATTTCTCTGTATTAGATGTTATGAGATAATTATTATTTTTTGGAAAGTGACTCTTTGCATTTTTTTCTTTATGTCTGATTATTTTGTAGATTTTTTAAAAAAGCATTTACTTCTGTTAAGAGATTCTAGAGTGAATATTTCTAGTAGTAAAACTAGGGAAAGACACGAACTCAGATGCCATCCGGAGGGTAGAAATTAATGCTGGCTGCACTTGCCAGGGACGGTTTTCATTTTAATTTAATGCTTTCCTTGATTAAGTGCAAGGCATCGCAAGGATGAGTAGGAGATGATTCCTGCCACTGGGTGGCCCATAGGGACCACAGTAGATTCTAAGGTGAGGCAGACGGGAAGAAAGCTGTGATGAAGTGGATGTTGAGAAAACAGCCTTGTCTCCAGGCTGGAGGAAACGTCCACAGGCAGGTGGGACTTTTGAGAGACTCTTGGCCAGGCAAAGAGGAGGAGGTAGGGCATATGGGTTTCCTCCTGTGTGTGCCACAATTGCCTCTTTGCTGTGTCTCTGCGGTGATCATTAGGGTGACCAGATTTAACATTGGTAAAGCGGGACAACAGGGGGCGGGGCGGGGGCGGGGCAGGGGCGGGGCCTGACAACAATGCAAACTTTGATAAGCAGTTCTCAATAATCACTTCTCAACAAGTATTTATTACAGTTTAACATTACAAAATTAACAAAAATAATATAAAACTCATATTCTGGCGAAATAGCCACATGGCAGCCGAAAACCGTATATTCCCTTCCTGTTCTCCTGCCTGTTCGTGCATTCTTTCCAAAAATCGGGACTTTTTTAAAACGCCCCGGGACTTGGGACAAATTGTTAGAAAGCGGGACGTCTGGTCACCCTAGTGATCACACATCTCTGAAGCCAGGAGCCTTAGAGAGTAACACACAGCGCCTTTGGTTCATTTCCTGGTGGGTTTCTGCAGCTTGGGAGCGGGGCCTTATTGACGAGTATTTGTGTGTTCACAGCGTTGAAAACACAGACGGTACTTAGGAAACTTTTCATCTATGAGAAAATGGCACCAGCCTTATGTGAAAAAAATGCACGGGATTTATTTCCACACGTGCTTTTCTAAGTAGAAAAAACAAACCTAGTACAAATTTAAAGAAACAATCCCATTCCAGTCTGCACCCACCATGGGGCACACAGCGTGGCTCTCCGAGGAACGTGCAACACAACCCAAAGCCTCTTTGCTCTGTTCCTTACCGGCTGGTGACCTTGCTGTCTCTACCGGCTGGTGACCTTGCTGTCTCATTCAGAAAAGGGGCTTCTTTCTGGCTGAGAAATCGTATTATTAGGATTAAGGAAAGCAGTGTTTGTAAAAGTACTTTGCACATAAGGGGTGCTCCGTGAATTAATACCTCTGCTCATTTATCAGCGTGTCCAGCCCCCGGGGGAGAGTAGAAGCTGGGTGAGTGTTGGATAAACTGGTTCTCGTGCTTTCTCCACGCAGCCATATGATTTCCCGTAAAGAGAAACCGTTTCTAAGCCTTTCTCCCTCATCCCCCCAACAGAAAAACTGTCTCTCTCAGTAGGAAGAAGACCTATAATTCTTTTCCCCTTTCCATTCTTTTTATTTGAAAACATTTCTATAAACATTTGAGTGCAAATGTCCTTATAGTAAAATGATTTTTTTTTCTTCTGAGTAGATACCTAATAATGGGATTGCAGGATCAAGTGGAAGGGCTATTTTTAGCCTGTAGAGTCTCCACCCTTCTTTCCAAAAAGGCTGTATTAGTTTTCAATCCCACCAACAGTGCCCCTCTCCATACCACCAACAGCATCTGCCACTTTGGGACTTTGTGACATGGGCTATTCTTGCTGGGATTAGGTGATATCGCAAGGTGGTTTTGATTTGCATTTCTCTGATGATTAGGGATGATGAGCATTTTTTCATGTGTTTGTTGGCCATTTGTCTGTCTGCTTGGGAGAAGATTCTGTTCATGACACTTGCTGGTGATAGATGGGGTTGTTTGCTTTTTCCTTGCTGACTAGTTTGAATTCTCTGCAGATTCTGCTTGTTAGACTTCTGTCAGGTTAGTAACAAGCAATCAGCTTCTTCCATTCCGCTGTGGTCTGTTTGCTTTAGTTCTTTAGCTGTGTAGAAGCTTCTTAGCTTGGTCAGGGGCCATTGATTAATTTTTGGTGTTGCTGCAATTGCCAAGGGGGTCTTCTTCATAAAATCTTTGCCCAGGCCAACATTGCAAAGATGAGGAAATAACCCATGTGCCCATCAACCCGTGATGGATGAATAAACTGTGGTATGTGTACACTGTGGAGTACAATTCAACCATGAAAAAGATGGAGACTTCACATTTTTTGTATTTACCTGGAAGGATTTGCAGAACATCCTCCTAAGTATCACAAGAATGGGAAAGCAGGGATCCAGCGTACTCAGTACTGATATGAAACTAGTAGATGAACAATTGCACTCCCCCATGAGAGAAAAACACATTTACATTCAGGGAGGGGGGAGGAGGAAGCAGGGAGGGGGTGTGCTAAGCTTTCACCTGTCAGGTACAATGGAGGGGTCCATGGTCCACCTGGGGAAGGGTTCCACTGCAACATGGACTTTACCTAACACACACAAACAGTGTTACCTAATCACCCTTATATTAACCTGAAAAACATTTCTAATGGAGACTTTCAAACATACATAAGAATGGATGTTGAGAGAGAATCGTACAACAAACCTCCCGTGTCTCTCACTCATTTTAAGAAATTACCAACAGTTTACTGATCTGGTTTCGTTCACCCTCCCCTGTCTGTTTTTCTTGCTACCGTAATTTAGGACAGACCCCCCAAATTGGGTCATTTTACTCTATACATCTTTAACCCATGGACCTTTACAAAACCACAATGTCATCATTATTTCTAAGAAAAAGAAAACTTTAATCTTCTCTGCTACTCAGTCTCCGTTCAGATTTCTTCATTTATCTCAAGATGTCTCTTTCTGATTGATTTGTTCAAATCAGGATCCAAAGAAAGCGAAAGCCCTATATCTGTAATTCTTTTTATTTATTTATTTTTTGGAGACAGATCTCACTTTGTCTCCCTTAGTAGAGTGCTGTGGCGTCAAAGCTCACAGCAACCTCAAACTCTTGGGCTTAAGTGATTCTCTTGCTTCTTCCTCCCAAGTAGCTGGGACTACAAGCGCCCACCACAACGTTCAGCTAATTTTTAGAGATGGGGCCTCGCTCTCACTCAGGCTGGTCTCAAACTCATAGGCTCAGGCAATCCACCCGCCTGGGCCTCCCAAGTGTTGGGATCACAGAGGTGAGTCACCGTGCCCTGCCTGTAATTCCTTTAGTTAAAATTCCAATCCAGTGTGAGAGTATTATCTGCTCTGGAGGCAATTTTTGGCATCAACCTAGGTGTGAGGGTTTTGAGGCCACTTGGGCAGGTAATACAGTCATCCTTCGGTATCTGCAGAGATTAGTTCCAGGCCCCCTGTGGATACCAAAATTCATGGATGCTCAAGTCCTTGATATAAAATGGTGGAGTATTTGCATGTAACCTATGCACCTCCTCCCTTATACTTTATTATTTATTTATAGTTTGGGATTCACTGAGGGTCAAAGGATTGGGTTATACTGATTGCGGTTGTTAGGTAAAGTCTCTCTTTTAATTTTGTCCCATCCCCAAGAGGTGTGTCATATACCGTGACCCCCTTTCCCTCCCTCCTCCCCTCCTTTACACTTTAAATCATGTCTAGATTATTGCAGTACCTTCTACAATGTAAAAACTGTGTAAATAGTAATTATACTGTATTGTTTATATGCCCAGTACAAACACACCACATCAGCCTAACTCCCTAGGATGTCAGCAACAATGTAACATTTTCTGTCTTTTTTTTTCTCATCCTGGGTAGACGCCATAGATGCAGAACCTGGGAATATGGAGAGCCAATTGCATTTCCTCCTGTTTTCTGTTTATCCTACATACAAAAGAGGCAGCTCCAAATTCCCCTGTCTGCTGACTCACCCCAGCCTTCCCCACAGGGTCAAGTCCCTTTCTGAGGATTGCAGAGGGTGGATTTCGGATGAATTGTGTGCCAAGTGCAGTAATGCACAGTGCAGCCTACTTTGGCTCTATTTATTCACTTTTCTTATTCCTTGCCTTGGGGGTTAGGGCTGGAGGGGAGACAGTGAGGAGGCGTGTGGCATAGGGTTGGAGAGCTTAGGGACAGTTTCTACCTAGCTGATTTCAGTCTTTAATAAAACCAGCTGTTAGAGATTCTGGATTGTGGATCCTTTCAGAGAAAAAGAAACAAACGGCTACCAACCTTCTCTGGCCTTTTTCTGTTCCAAGTTTCTATACATTCAAAGGAAAATGGCACTGAGTGAGATGAGATGGAGGGAACTTACAGGTCATCACATCCAGCCTTCCAGCCAGCACCTAGGATAACAGCCCTCTGGCGATAAGAGCTAACACCTGTACAGCTCCTTACAGCACGTGGTTGAGCTTTTCAAACTCATATCTGGGGGCTCTACATTTTACCCCTACCCAAGAGGTCATGCAGTCTCTCTGTGAACCTCTCAAGTGGTGTAGCCCTTAAGGGCTCATTGTTAGTGGGCAGCCTATGGCCTTTCGCGGAACGTTTCCCCCCCCCCCCAGTTTTGCTCTCTGTCATTCCACACAATGTCACTATTTGGGATAGGGTGGGAGATATAAATCGTGATAGCTGGAAAATAAACTTTAATTTATAGTAAAAACAGTATTGTTGTCTCAGTACAATTAGATTAAAAGTGTATAGGATTAATGCTAGCTAATATTTAATAAGCATTTATCACGTGCTATGTTAGTTTGTTATCAAGTACCCAAACTGGGTGATTTAAACAATAGAAATCTACTTTCTTACAGTTCTGGTGAGGTTAGAAGTCCAAGATCAAGGCGTCAGCAGGGTCAGTTTCTCTTCATCTCCTTCATACCCTTGCCTGCTTTCTGGTGGTTTGCTGATGGTCACGGGCGTTCTTTGGTTTGCAGAAGTATCAATTTGATCTGAGCCGTCACCTTCATATGTCCTTCTCCCTGTGTGCACGTCTGTGTCCAAATGTCCCCATTTTGTGAGGACACCGGTCACTGGAATAGGGTTCCACCCTAATGACTGCATTTTAACCAATTTTATCTACAACAACCATATTTCAAGAAAAGGATGCATCGGCTCGGCACCTGTGGCTCAATTGGCTAAGGCGCCAGCCACGTACACCTAAGGTGGCGGGTTCGAATCCCCAGCCTGGGCCCGCCAAACAACAATGATGGCTGCAACCAAAAAATGGCCGGGCATTGTAGCGGGCACCTGTGGTCCCAGCTGCTTGGGAGGTGGAGGCAGGAGACTCGCTTGAGCCCAGGAGTTGGAGGTTGCTATGAGCTGTGATGCCATGGCACTCTACCCAGGGGGATAGCTTGAGGCTCCGTCTCAAAAAAAAAAAAAAGAAACCCAGGTCTTGAGGCCAAACAGACCAGTTCAGATCCCAGCTCTGCCACTTCACCTCATTGAATCATTGTTTTCCATTCTGCAAGATCAATAATATCTGCTTTATAGAATTATTGTCCAGATGAGAGGTAGTACACCTGAGGTGCTATTATGTGGTTGGCACTTACTAAGTTAGAGCCATTGGCTAGCCTTCACTGTCCTTTCATGTGACTTTTCCTATCTGCAAAAGAGCAAAATTAAAACACTAATGATGGACTACAGTGTGGTGATTATTCTTAATATTTCACCCCAGCAAGCTACATAAAAGTTATTCCTATCTTCTATTTGTAAAACATTATAACACTTTGAGCAGACAACAGTGCCGCGATAGCACAGTGCTTACTAAAGCACTGTACGCTTTTCTGATAAAGATATAACTTTATTGCCCTTTATATACACTCTTGGTTAATATAGTAAGCAAATGGGAGATAATATGAAATGCCTCTACCACCATTTATAGTGTCAGAACATACAACTTACCTTTCAAAATGCAAAAGATTCATTGCAACGGGAGGTACTGTGTGTACATACAAATGCATTTAAAGAAATCACCCGTGTAGTGATCAGAAGAATTGCAATCTGAGATCTTTCTCTTGCTGTGTTCTTAGAGCAGCTAGCCAGGTCAGAGACAGGTTTTGCGGCAGGATGCCAGTTTTTGTGATTTCCTTTGCAGGGACTGATAGAGGGAAGGGATAGAAAGCTGAGTCCTCTAGGCTAACAAATGACTTTCAAAGTCCTTTGTGGGAAGAATGATCTGATTAGGTAGCAGTAACTCCAGAGAGTCCCTGAATCTCTGTGACTCCTCTGCTTCAGATTTCTGGGGATGGAATGGTCCTGAAAGACTGAGAGAGATCAAGGTGCAGGTCACTGATAATGCTCTTAGATTTGGTGAAACTGTGGCTTTTTGTTACAATGTAGATGCTGTAACTTACAGCACTGTGTCTACATGGGTAGAGTATGAAGCTGAGTGCACAGAATCATTTGAGCAGGTGATAGGATGGATGAGGAGAACCTTGGGCTCAGGAGACATGGCTTCCAGTCCTGGATGTGCCCTGTGTTTGATCTTGGACAGATCTGTAATGTCTCTGACCCTCATCTATTCTATAAGCTGGTTAGACTTCATAATGTCTCAGCTGCTTCCAAGTTCTCACTTTCTAGCAGTGTATAATATGTGCATAATCATGTATCTAATTAATTATGATACATTTGTATGACCTATAACACATGTCAAAATACTCTGACATTTATAATTTCATTTTTAACCCTCCCACAAACATGTGAGTTAGGAAGGGTGAATGTTTTTCTTCCATCTGTCATGTTAGGGAACTTTGGCAAATAGAGATTAAGTTCATGGCAGAGTTTAGGTGTCTTGACTTGGTTCTTGGGCTCTTCCACTAAAGAAAACTGGATTAGTCTTTTGGGAAAAGTTTGAAAGTGTATACAACCACAGTCTTTGTGAGAAAATAACTTGATAAAAAACAAAGTTCTACCCTTGTTGAGAATTTGTCTTTGAATCCCTCTATGAAATGGATTAGAATGTTTTGTGAGGCTATAAGAAATGTATAGTGTATTTCCCATTTTTAAAAAATTTCAGATTAATATGAGGGTACAAATGTTTAGGTTACATTATTTTTAATTCTAAGGTAAAGTTCAAGCTGTACTCCAGCCCTTCACCCTGGGGTGTGCTGAACAGCCTCACATTGTACACATTAGGGCATGTCACATTTTTTTAAAACGGATCATTTCTCCTGAGACTGCTTTGTAGTGTCAAGATTTACTTTTATTATTGCATTCTAAGGTTTGTGGCTTTAAATGCCATGGCATCTGAGTCTAACTTTTTATTAGTGATATTTGTGCTTGTCATTTTCTACTGTCATCCTCTCCCATTTCCTTTGTTTTGTTTTATAGATGTGATTTGATTTATGAATGAGGGATTTTTGATCCTTCAAAATATATTTTGGCAAATTGGTTCGGTAACTTGTCATTGAAAAGCAAAATCCAGGCGGCACCTGTAGCTCAAAGGAGTAGGCGTGAGCCCCATATGCCAGAGGTGGTGGGTTCAAACCCAGCCCTGGCCAAACATTGAAAAACAAACAAACAAACAAAAAAAATCCTTCAGGGATATATTTGCTCATTTCCTCTGAAAAGAAATCTTTCACAGAGATCAACTGTTTATTCATCAGTCAGGCCTCATTTCTGTATGTTATGAGAATAGATACACATTTTTGTAAAGTGTCCATAAAAGTATTTAACTTAAAAAGCCAGCTTCAAGACTTCGTCTAAAATTTGGAAAGTAAATAAGTGCCTCAATTCATATGATAATACCCATAATAAAATTCATGTTTGTAAGCCTTCTGTCTTCAGTGCAGATACAGAATAAGTTGAGGGCCAGACTTAAAGAGGCCATAGGAAGGAGAAAGATGTCTAAATTTAAAGATAACCTTTTATGTTACAATTCCAATAATCTCATATTGCTCATCTGAGTTCTCTCCTCATCTCTTCAAAAGTTCTTAATGAAACCTGGAGTTATATCTTTGTCTTTCTTAAGAGATACCTAGGAGGCATCATTCAAGCCAGCTGCTCATTGCAGAAACCAGATTCTGTCTTTGCAGGTGGTCTGAATTTTTGTCTTCCTGTGAAGGTTTTTAGTTCACTTGCATGAACTCAAGTTAACTTTAGCAAGAATTAAAGTTTATGTTTCCAAAACTGGGAGTTTCAATAAAGAATTGCTGCATCCCCATACGTCTGTATCACTTTTTAGCCATACACTTATCATTATATTATTTGTTTGTCAGGTTTGAGCTACATTAAACATAAACAGTGCCATTTTCCTTCCTGGTGCTAACATAGATGATTCAATGAGACAAAAGGAAAAGTTCACTTTCCAAATATCCAGTGTACTCAATACTGACATGAAGCCAGATGAACAACCACATGGTCGTACCAGGGAAGAACACAACCACAGTTGAGTAGGGGGAGAGGAGGTAAAAGAGGGGGCAGGGGGTTTGGTAAGCTATCACCCAGTAGGCCCAATATAGGGTACTATATGGAACACCTCTTGGGTAAAGGACTCAACTACAACTTAGACTCTACCTAACAAATGCAAACTATATAACCTACTTGTTTGTACCTTTATATCAATCAGCAATTTTAAGAAAAGAAGATATAGTTAAAAAAAAAGTTCACTTCCTGTCTGTTCTGTACACTGCTAATATTCAATAACAATATTGGAATTTTTCCTTCCATGTGGCAGATGTACTGTGATATCTTTTCCCCTTGAAAATGGACTTTGAATGCAGCTGGGGTCTTTTCACCAGTGCATCTGGCATCTGTTTCCCCACCTGGCTTCCCATCAAAATCATCTAGAGAACTTTGAAAAAATGTATAGGTCTTGAGTTCATAGGCCTGGGGTGAGACTCTGGATCTATTTTCTGTAAAGCTCCACCAGTGAGTCTTATGATGAGCCAAGTTTGGGAGCCACTGCCCCAAGGCATGTGTGTCCAGAGTCCCCAAGTCCATCCCCAGGTTTGATGATTCACCAGAAGGACACAGAGGACCCAGCATGGAATTGCACTCATGGCTATAATACATTATAGCGAAAAGACATATAGCAAAATAAGCAAAGGAAGAAGGCATATGGGGTGAAGTCCAGAAGAAACCAGGCATAAGATTTCAAGAGTTTTTTCCCATTTAGTCACCCAGGATATATTTATTTCCTCTGGCATTAAACTGTAACAACATATGTGGAATGATGTCTGTCAAGAAACGCATTAGAGACTCCATGTCCAAGATTTTCACTGGTGGCTGTTCACATAGACACCCTTTCCCTGGCATATACCAAAATTCCAGACTCACAGAAGGAAATAAGGTGCTCAGCATAAATCACTTTGTTTGTATAAACAGTGTAGGCACATTAACTTAATGATGGGAACTGTCCCAGAATCCAAATTCTCAGATAACATTCATGGGCAACCTTACAAACAGACCTTTCTAAAGACAGCAGTCTCAGACCTGTTTTCTCTTTTTCTATATAGTCATGTGTATGAAAAGGTAAAAAGTAACTTGGTTAACTAAATTTCTGTCTTGGGTAGGAGAAGAAATTTCTGGATGAAACTGGAGATTCAGATGATAAGATATAAAATACTATTTCTTGAAAACCTTAACAATAAATTTGCCTGTCTTAACTTGAGTAAAAGCAGGCCATAAATACAGAGTCCAGATCACCCAGCTCTTCAAGATATGTAAGCCTTGGTTCTAGCTTTCACTTAGAGAAAAATAGGTAGCTGGCTTTACAAATATAGGTGTTCTCAAAGATCACAAGAACCTTGGACCAACATGCAGCTATACATTTACTTCTTATGTTCTATTCCCTTTTCCAGTTTTCCAAATCAGACTGTATTTTCTCTAATTTCTGGAAAGGTACAATTATAAGTAATGAGATTGGATAATTAAAGCTGGTATTATAACCAAGTCATTGAAAGCTGTGAATCACATGACTCCACTTCAAGTCCCCCCAGAGAAATCAGGATTTTGAAGCTCAGTTGCATGGGTCATCAGGAATATTCTTAGGCACTGGTTCTTTGTTAGCAAGATGTTGTCTGACGCTTTAATTTTCTGCAGCCAGAGGCACCTCCCTGCATGTATAACCGCCCAAGATTATCTAGTAGGATATGTAGAGCTGTCTTCTTTCAGGCAAGCAGATAACAAAATCAAAGGGGAGAGATGATTGTTTATTCCCATGGAAAATTTCCAGATAGAGAATCTGAGCATTTCATTATTCAATGTGCACATTTTCTTCTTTCTGAACAATTGGGCTTTCTCTTACATTTGTTCGTGCCTGTTTATTTTTATTCAGTTCACTTATCCAGGTGAATAGTGGAATAGCATGTCCCTTGTACAAAAGTTTTTCTTGAACCTAATAATGAAAGTCATTATTACTCAGCCTTGCTTTTTAAGCTGCCAAAGCTCCTTCTCACTGGGTTTGTTTTCCATTATTTTAGTCACCTTTCATTTTTCTCTCTTTCCCTATTTTTGCACATTCTTCTTACAAGAATGGGACAAAATTGGACTCACTGTTGTTTAAACCAGATATACTGCAGTCTGGTGTATCTCTAAATTCTTTACAAGAACTGCTGGAAATTATGTACTATATCTCTTTTAACACACATTCAATTTTTTCTTTCTTTTTAAGTCTTTGGAGCAACACATAAACCATACTGATCACACATTGTGGTGTAATTCCCTGTGTGTTAAGAATCAATTTTAAAAGTGTATATGTTTTAAGAAGCAAGGATCTTTAGCAACAAATAGACCACAAGCTAAGAAGGGTAACATACAGGGGGGAAGAAAGACAAGGTCTTGGTGTCAAACACCCCTTAACTAAAGATCTCTGTATTTGTTACTATACTCGCCTGATACTGAAAGCCCATACTGGATTTCCCTTCCAATGGTATTCCCCTGTGTGCCCAAACTCATTTTCAGTTTGAGAGCTACTGTAATCTCAAGCCCTTTTCTGCTATGCTCATTGCTCCTTCTCTTTCCTTGAAATGAACCATTTGTTACTTGTTATTGAATGTCCTCCAACATCTGTATGACTTCCTGTACCGAAACTATTGCTCTTCTCAATATCAAAGTTATTAGAAACTACCATGACTTAGAATATTTCCAACCCCACATATTTCCATGTCCTTTGGAAATTTGATGAAGTTAAACTTGACATTTTCACCCAAGAAATAAATATTTTGGATAAAGTAAGTTCTAGGACTGCTCTGGGTAGGCAGGATAGGTGAGGTAGATTTAGAATAGTAAGATCTTTTAATGAGAACTGGTGTGGTAGCCTACAGAAAGTGTGGAGTGATATGAAATCCAAGAGTTGGTTTTCCCCCCAAAGCATGTTCTCAAACTATAAAGATAACACCACAATAAAAACAAAAGAGAATTTCAAAACATAAAGAAGGCTTACATGAGAATCTGGGACAGTTTATGAGAACTGGCTGTTTCAATACCATCAGGCCCAATTGTTTAACCACAGGCAAGTGTCATACAGTGATGTCAAAGAAAAACATTAACTATGTCACCAATGTTTACTATTTACTTGGTAGAAAATTGTAGGGTGGGTGTATGGGGGTGGGGGAGGGAGAGAAACATGGAGAAAGAGAATATCTGAGGTGGGAGAACATGAGGGTGCAATAGTGTGAGCCCACAGCATTCACACTATCATATATCCCTTTACTAAATGGGATCTTACAGGATTCATTCTACAGATGACCACTTGATTTGGTGGGTAGATAATATCGTGTATTTATTTCACAGTTCTACACCTTTACAACTGTCCTTATGCTTACAGGGGGTTTTAGAGCAGATATTTCTTTTTAAAACTTTTTCTAAAAAAAAAAATCACAAATATGATTGAATCATACAACCACATTTCACCTCTTTTGATCCTCCCATTCCCATTAGATATGTCTTGTTAAAAGATCAGGTGATCAACCTACAGAAATGGAATTATGATGAGTATCATAATGGGAAAAAAAATGAGTGCCTATAGATATGAGAGTTACAAAAGAGAAACCCTCTTCTAAAGTTGTGGCTTATTTCTGAAAGGAAGGGTAAAACCATGCATTCATTAGAAAAGGAAGCTAAGAAATTGAAGATGGTGAGATTCTTTAAAATAACTGTGGCTGAGCTGGAAGCTTTTACCCTGGTACACTCACAAATCACCATCCTTTGGTGTTGTTGGCTGAACTTGGCTTAGGAGCAGGAGTGATGCACACTTGTGCTTCTTATGTTAGGGTGAGGCTGGCTGGCCTTGGAGAAGACAGCTCACCTGTAATGTGAAATAGGTTCTGGAACATGTCCCTTGGTTACTCAGAAAGTTCAGGACTCAGGTACAACATTCTCCTGCTCACATAGGACATGTCACTCAAACTAGTCAAGCCAGAAGGAGTAGAAAGCTGAGCAAGGCCAAGTTTACTTGAGCTAAGCCACTTGTTTCTGCAGAATGCAGAAACAGCATCATTCCTGGTCATTAGGGCACAGGGATGCAAGCTCCTCTTGGAAAGATGCAGAGAATCTGCTTCTGGGGCCATGCTGCTCAGTGCTAGAGCAGTAGAAAGGACAGAATGGCAGGGACTATCTGACAATGTCAACCAGGCACTTTCAGTACTTCACCAGTATCTGAGTAAAGGCAACTAGAAAGTGAACTTGATTCTGAGCAGGTCTTCATGGCAGCAGTCCATATTAAGACTCCTAGAATGAGTCTTAAAAAAATTCTCCCCTTTCTATTTGTGATGTGATAAAAAGGCTTTAGCATCATTTAGGACTGATGCACATACAATAGTAAAATCATAAGACATGTGTAATGGAGGAAGAAAGCCTCAGAGTCCTTCCAGTCTGGGGAATCCATTTTATCTTAGAAACAAGAAATCTATGTTTGAGATTATTTATTCTCTAACTTTTTCTTTACTTACATTTAAGTTTCAATGATAGGGCTTACTGGAATTTGGGGACAATTCTGCTGTGGTATTAAATAATGCTCCCTGTTAAAAATGCAATTCAGCATTGAGTTAGTGTAGTGACTTCCAGTGGTAAGCCCACATTTCATTTTAATAAAAAACATAAAACTAGGCTCGGCACCTGTGGCTCAATCGGCTAAGGCGCCAGCCACGTACACCTAAGGTGGCGGGTTCGAATCCCCAGCCCGGGCCCGCCAAACAACAATGATGGCTGCAACCAAAAAATGGCCAGGCGTTGTGGCGGGCGCCTGTG
>CAUYQV010061529.1:0-20583 GCA_963574575.1 Galagoides demidoff
GTGGTCCCAGCTACTTGGGAGGCTGAGGCAGGAGACTCGCTTGAGCCCAGGAGTTGGAGGTTGCTGTGAGCTGTGATGCCATAGCACTCTACCCAGGGCGACAGCTTGAGGCTCTGTCTCAAAAAAAAAAAAAAAAAAAAAAAAAGACCAGGCCCCTCACAGGCAGTTTCTTTTTATTGAGACAGAGTCTTACTATGTTGCCCTGGGTAGAGCGCTGTGGTGACACAGCTCGCAGCAACCCTAAACTCTAAGGCTTAAGCAATTTTCTTACCTCAGCCTCCCAAATAGCTGGGACTATAGGTACCTGCCACAATGCCCAGTTATTATTATTATTTTTTGTAGTTGTCATTGTTGATTTTAGCTGGCCCATGCCAGTTTCAAACCCGCCAGCCTCAGTGTATGTGGCTAGTGCCCTACCCACTGAGCTACATGTGCCACCTCACAGGCAGTTTCTTTTTTTTTTTTTGATACGGAGCCTCAAGCTATCCCCCTGGGTAGAGTGCCATGGCATCACAGCTCATAGCAACCTCCAACTCCTGGGCTCAAGCGAGTCTCCTGCCTATGCCTCCCAAGCAGCTGGGACCACAGGCGCCCGCCACAATGCCCGGCCATTTTTTTTTTTTTTTTTTTTTTGGTTGCAGCCATCATTGTTGTTTGGCGGGCCCGCGCTGGGGATTCGAACCTGCCACCTTAGGTGTATGTGGCTGGTGCCTTAGCTGATTGAGCCACAAGCGCCGAGCCCTCACAGGCAGTTTCTACAGCCTGTTTTGTTTTTCCCTGTCTATAGGTAATAATTATTGTGTCATTGCATATCTTGTAGTTTTTTGGTGAAAACTGGACATTTTAGGTAATATGTTGTAGCCAGTGTGCATGTGATTATTGTTTAACTATTCATTTTTTTGGTGGCTGGCTGGACTATTATAGTGAAGTCTGTTCTCCTATACCACGAAGCCTCTGCTGTTGCTGTAATTCCTCTAAAGGTACAGTCTTGGGCTTATGCCTAGACATTCTGGGATGACAGTGGTTTTAGGAAATTCCCTTTGATTGACTTTTCCCTGATCATACCAAGCTATTACAGCTGGTTGGGTGCTGTATTGTTTTTTGACAATACCACAGACCATAATTGCTCCAAAGATTGATCCAATTAAATTTGATTTTCTTTTTTTTTTTGAAACAGAGTCTCACTTGGTTGACCTCAATAGAATGATGTGGCATCATAGCTCACAGCAACCTCAAATTCTTGGACTCAAATGATTCTCTTGCCTCAACCTCCCAGTAGCTGGGACTATAGGTGCACAATAACGGGACACAATAACACCAGACTATTTTTAGAGATGGAGTCTCACTCTTGCTCATGCTGCTCTCAAATCTGTGAGCTCAGGCAATCTACCCGCATCAGTCTCCCAAAGTGCTAGGATTACAGGTGTGAGCCCATACCCAGCCCCTACAATTTGGTCTTCTTTAACAGGGTAGCTTTTGAGATCAGATTTGTTCTATCTGCAGGAAGGCTCTTAGCTATCTCTTTCCTCAGTTCTCTGGTAAACTGAGAGGGCCTATGGCTTAGCCTATAGCTACAGCTGGTACCTATAATGCAGCTGTAATCAACCCCCATTGATTTCTTTTTCTTTTTTTTTCTCTGGAGATAATTCCTGTTCTTTTGCTTAGGCTAAAGTGCCATAGTGAGTGTCATCATAGGTCACTGCAACCTGGCCTGAAGTGATCCTCCTGCCTCAGCCTCCCACCTCCATTGATTTTGACAGCACCTATAGGTTGAATTTCCCCAGTTCAAGATAAGTAAATTTTTCAGGGGGAGAGCTTCAGAGCTCTCTGTTTTACAACCTACCTCTACCCCTAAGCTAATCTCTGAACCATATTATGGAGCTGGGTGCAAGACATTGGTGCACTTCTCTGCCTTAGAATCAGGTTGCATGGTGGGGGTGGGAGCAGGGCCAGTATCCCCTGGCCTTCTTAGTTTGCCTCTCCCATTGTGGAACCTCCTTCCTACAGTGAGGTGGGGTTTGGGCAATTGAGGTTCTGTGTTCCCAGCCTGCTGAGTCCTGAGATAGAACCTTTACTCTGTTAGGGGGATGCTGGTGAAAGAAGGGAGCCCCTGATCTATTTGCCACACTCAGTTGGAATTTAGTCTCTGCCATGTGGCATTGGGAGGGGTGAGAAGTGCTGGAGCCCAGTCCTCCCGGGGCAGATAGCCTAATCCTAGACTGGGAGCTGGGGGAAGAGGGCAGCTGCCACACCTGCCCCTAGTTATAAGGCAGGTGCTGAGGGGAGGGCAGGAAATGAGTGTCATGCTTCAGGTGTCAACATGGTTCATGTTCTTATCAAGATTTTGCAGATTTTCTTATATAAATGTTTCTTCATTTTCTATTTATCTTTAGTACTACATCCAGAGACTCTATATGTTTAATTATGAATAATTTTTACCAATTATTCCTGTTTCATCAGAGACAGAGGGTCCACAGGGCTCCTCACACTGCCATTCTAGGAGTGTTGGCACCACAACTATGAAAAAGAAAGAAATAAACTTGGAATTCAGTGTTTTTTTTTTTTTTTTTGAGATAGAGCCTCAAGCTATGCCCCTGGGTAGAGTGTCGTGGCATCTCAGCTCACAGCAACCTCCAACTCCTGGGTTCAAGCAAGTCTCCTGCCTCAGCCTCCCAAGTAGCTGAGACGACAGGCGCCCGCCATAACACCCGGCTATTTTTTGGTTGCAGCCGTCATTGTTGATTGGCGAGCCCAGGCTGGATTCGAACCCGCCACCTTTGGTGTATGTGGCTGGCGCCTTAGCCACTTGAGCCACAGGTGCCGAGCTGGAATTCAGTGTTTCTTTACTTTGGAATTAGAGATAAGGCTTGGTGGGCCAGTATGGATATTTCCATCTTAAGGTCTTAGAAGAGGCTGCATAGCTGATGGACAAAGCTACATCATGATGAGGTAGGGATGGACAGACAGGCAGTCTGACTCCGAATCCACCTCAGTTTTAGCTTCTCTAGGGGACTACCACGAGGCCCTGAAGGACCTGGACCCTATGGTTTTCATTTTATATTTCTATAATCTCTGAAATACAGACATCCCCATATGCAGGTGTATATATATATCTGTCCTCTATTTTTTTCCTTAGGAGCTTGTCACCCCCATGGCCTTCATGTTTAAAGCAGAATGTGCGTGTGGTGTAGATGCAGCTCTCTTCCACAGCCTCTTTGGGGCCATAGAACCCCACTTTATGAGGGCCACTGTTTGAGTGTACTCAGCCTCCATCTCTGCCCCTAGGCTTCCTGTGCTGGCCATGCCTGTGCCCACGGAGGGTACCCCACCACCCCTGAGTGGCACCCCAGTTCCAGTCCCAGCCTACTTCCGCCATGCAGAACCTGGCTTTTCTCTCAAGAGGCCTGGGGGACTTAGCCGGAGCCTCCCACCCCGGCCTCCTGCCAAAGGCAGCATCCCCATCAGCCGACTCTTCCCTCCTCGGACCCCAGGCTGGCACCAGTCCCAGCCCCGGAGGGTGTCATTCCGGGGTGAGACCACAGACACACTACAGAGCCCAGGGTATGACCCAAGCCGGCCAGAGTCCTTCTTCCAGCAGAATTTCCAGAGGCTCAGCCGACTGGGCCATGGCTCCTACGGAGAGGTCTTCAAGGTGAGTGTAAGGGCAGCTTCCAAGGCCTATCGGGAGCCCCTTTGCCTCCCTACCTCTCCCTGGGCAGGATGGTATACTGGGCAGCCTGTTTTTCTTCTTTCCCCCATGGCCTGCACTACCCCCTACCCTGAGTTTGGTTTGGCTGCTCTCACAACTCCCATTCAGGCCCCTCTGAGGGCTGTCTCAATGCACACTAAACCCCTTGTCCAGAGCCTGGCACGCTCTGCAGTGGCCAAGCTGTCATCTCCTCCTGGCCTAGAGCCAGCTGCACTTGGCAAGCTCTGTCTGCTTAGGGCTGGCACTACCCCCTGCCTGCCACTTTGTTCTTCTAAAACGTTTTACATTTTCTTCAAAATGATAATTTTCCCTTGCTTAAGTAATATATGAAAATAATTTCTTTTTTCTTTTTGAGACAGTCTCACTTGGTCACCCTTGGCAGAGTGCCATGGCATCTTAGCTCACAGCAACCTCAAACTCTTGGGCTCAAACAATTCTCTTGCCTCAGCCTCCCAAATAGCTGGGTCTACAGGTGCCTGTCACAACACCCGGTTATTTTTTACAGTCAGGGGGGTCTGGCTCTTGCTCAGGCAATCTATCCACCTCAGCTTCCCAAGTGCTGGGATTACTGGCATGAGCCACTACGCCCAGCAAGACAATTTGTTAAAAAGAACAAACAGGCCAGGTGCAGTAACTCACACCTGTAATCCTAGTACTATGGGAAGCCAAGGTGGGAGGATCCCTTGAGCTCAAGAGTTCGGAGACCAGCCTGAGCAAGAGCAAGATCCCATCTCTACTTAAAATAGAAGAATGAGGGTGGTGCCTATGGCTCAAAGGAGTAGGGCGCCAGCCCCATATGCCAGAGGTGGTGGGTTCAAACCCAGCCCTGACTAAAAACTGAAGAAAAAAAAAAAGAAGAAAAATGAACTGGGTATTGTGGCAGGTACCTGTAGTTTCAGCTACTCAGGAGGATTGCTTGAACCCAGGAGTTTGAGGCTTCAGTGAGCTATGATGATGGCAGTACACTCTATCCAGGGTGACAGTGAGATTCTTTCTCAATCTACCAGTCAATAATACAAACAGTAGGCCCTATGGTCAGCTCTTCTTCCCAGAGGAAACCACTTTCACATGGCAGCACAGATGCCTCTACTCCTTGTAGCCAGCTTTTTCACTTCACAACATGTCCTTGAGATTCTCCTGGGTCAGTACTTGTGGTTCTATCCCTTCTCTTCCATCACTGGTCTCTAGTGAACCACCCCCTGCAGATGGAGGTGTGTCCAGTTCTGCCATTGTAGTGGGCAGGAGTCTCTGCAACACATGCCAGCTGTTCTACCCTGCACGTGTGAAAACTTAATGGAATTTGCTGGGTTATCCCCTCCCACCCCGTGGGGTGCCACTGACAGCCCACCTTCCATGAGGCCTGTGATGCCCCCTCCCTTCCAGGTGCGCTCCAAAGAAGATGGCCGGCTTTATGCTGTAAAGCGCTCCATGTCACCATTCCGGGGCCCCAAGGACCGGGCCCGGAAGTTGGCTGAGGTAGGCGGCCACGAGAAGGTGGGGCAGCACCCACGCTGCGTGCAGCTGGAGCGGGCCTGGGAGGAGGGCGGCATCTTGTACCTGCAGACAGAGCTCTGCGGGCCCAGCCTGCAGCAGCACTGTGAAGCTTGGGGTGCAAGCCTGCCTGAAGCCCAGGTCTGGGGCTACCTGCGGGACATTCTGCTTGCCCTGGCCCACCTGCATGGCCAAGGTCTGGTCCACCTTGATGTCAAGCCTGCCAACATCTTTCTGGGGCCCCGAGGTCGCTGTAAGCTTGGTGACTTTGGGCTGCTGGTGGAGCTGGGTACAGCTGGGGCCAGCGAAGCTCAGGAAGGAGACCCCCGCTATATGGCCCCTGAGTTACTGCAGGGCTCCTACGGGACAGCATCAGATGTATTCAGGTAAGGAGATGTTCAGCAGGGGTCCCAGGCTGTGGGGGAGGGCTTCCTGGGGGGCAGCTGGTAGAGAAAGGGACTCCCCAGAGGGACTCCTTCCCTAGCCCTAGCCCATTCCCTATAAGCGTCAGGGATAGGGGATGTTGCCTCTGCCCTCCAGTCTAGGGCTCTCCAAGGCTCCTATAAGCAGTGAATCCTCCGAGCTAATTTGATAGTCTTGCCTACCTCCTCCTCCGCTCCACAGGAGGAGCTGTTATTGCTCCATTCACAGGGATGAGATGGCACAGGGAGGGTAAATGACTTGTCTGAGGCCCACAGTTAACAGGTGGTACAGCTGGGACTGGCCCCAGGCACTGAGGTCCTTGAGTCCACACTGGCCATTGCCCCGATAATCAGGATGAGTAACACTAGTCACTGTAGTGACTGTGGCACCTGTCCAGTGGGGCATTGGAAGGACCTGCCCTGGTAGCATATCTGCTACACTAGGCATGGGGCCTATCCTCCATGACATGGTCCCTTTCCTGTCAGGGCCTCCGCAGGGCTCCCCTACTTCCTGCTTCCTTATCTCTCTGAGTTATGGCAAAAGACAGTGGCCCTTTCCCATCCTTGTCCAAGAGATAGCCCAGATGCAGGGCTGTCCTTAAGCTAACCCTGGTACTTTCTGTCCTGATATCCTGTCCCTCCCAGTCTGGGTCTCACTATTCTGGAAGTGGCATGCAACATGGAGCTGCCCCGTGGTGGGGAGGGCTGGCAGCAGCTGCGCCAGGGCTACCTGCCCCCCGAGTTCACTGCTGGTGAGTAAGGGGGGCAAGGGCAGGAGGGGTGTGCTCCCTTGGACTCCCATGGAAGGAGTGGCTGGTGGTGGGGGCACTCACTGGGCTCAGGGCCCAGTCAGCATGTGGGATCCCTGCTATAGCCCTGCTTTGTGGGCAGGCCTGTCTGCTGAGCTGCGTTCTGTCCTCGTCATGATGTTGGAGCCAGACCCCAAACTGCGGGCCACAGCTGAGGCCCTGCTGGCCTTGCCAGTGCTCAGGCAGACTTGGCCCTGGAGTGTTCTGTGGTACATGGCTGCCGAGGCCTTAAGTCGAGGCTGGGCCCTGTGGCAGGTAAGCCTTCTACAGTGATGGGCTGCCCACCTGCTTCCCAGCCCCAGGCTTTGTGTAGGCTCTTGAGGCTCCCTCTCCCCACAGGCCCTGCTTGCCCTACTGTGCTGGTTCTGGCATGGGTTGGCTTACCCTGCTAGTTGGCTACAGCCACCAGGCCCACCAGCCACCCCGCCTGGCTCACCGCCCTGTAGCCTGCTCCTGGACAGCAGCCTCTCCAGCAACTGGGATGACGACAGCATAGGGTAAGTGATAACACAGGATACATGGCAGGGAGTAGGGATGGACATCTCTGTGGCCAAACAGAGAGCAGGCCCAGACCCCAGCTTGTGGAGATAAGTGGTGAATGCGGACCCCTCCCACAAACTTGGCCATCACAACCCCAGGAAGGGAACCAAGGCTAGTTGGGGGGTGTGGCTTAGCTTGGTGTGAATGCAGTTTAGTGTGGTCTGCCACACATAGCACAATCTTATTGGGGGTGGCAGGTGTTGTGGCCCCCACCTCAGTGGAGGCTTCCAGTGTCCAAGCACAAGGTACTATCCCTTCTCTGGGATGAAAAACCCTCTTAGCACCTGGAGAGCCTCTGCCTGGGAAGGATTTTTCATCCCAAGTGCCTGATGGCCAAGTGAGAGGCTGTAATTAAGAAACTACATGCTCAGGGCAGACAGCTCTTGGGGGAATCCTGCCATTAACCCTTCCCTTACAAAAATGTCACCCCTTCACTCAGGGCACTTTAAAGTAGCCACATACTGCCAGAAAACTTCATTTACTATAACTTCACTTCAAATCCACTTCAGTCAAAGCCCATGTGTCCTATAAAGGAACAGAGGGAGCCTTTGTGTAGTCAGGTGGAAGGACTTTGAAGGCTGTCAGTGCTTCTTCAAAGTGCACCAAGTTTTTATTGTCCCCAGCTATGGTTCCCTGGCTGTCAAGTGGGAGTCTGAGACCTGCATGAGCTAGTCTCATCCTGCCCTCTCCACCTGACATCCTGCCTGTCTCTCCAACCCCCCTGTAGGCCCTCACTCTCCCCAGAGGCCATTCTGGCCCGGGCAGGGAACACTTCCACACCCTGGAGCAGGTATACACCCAGGTGAGCAGACCCAGGGGCCAAAGGGCAGGCAGGGTTGGCATTCAGATCCTGAGTGTCATTTCTTTCTTTTCCTCCCAGGGATGTCCTGGACCTCAGTGACATTGACTCAGAGCCTCCCCGGGGTTCTCTCCCCTCCTTTGAACCTCGGAACCTTCTCAGCCTCTTTGAGGACTCCCTAGAGCCAACCTGAGCCCCAGGCTTGCCCTGGGCACTTTTAGTCTTTTATTCTGTTTCCCTCCCATTCCCCTAAAAGGTGGGATCCCTCTGGAAACTCTCTCTGCCTGGCTGTGTCTAATAAAAGGTATCTGAATCCTGGAAACACCCATGCTTGCTTGTGTGGCAGTAGCCCTTCCTGTCCTTTAACTAGTGTCACCCAGGGTCTTAGGCCCCTGAGGCTAAGCTCTATTGCAGAACCCAAGCCATCAGGCCTTGGGCCAGCAGACTGGAGCCACACACTGTGTGAAGCAGAGATTTCCTGAGCGAGCACGTCCCTGGTAGACAGGTTGAGCCATTGGCACTCCAGGTAGAGGGCGGGCCTGAAGCCCAGTGCCAGTTGCCTGGAAAAAGCAGTGGCAGCAGCCCTCATGCCCTTTGGTCAGCTGGTATGAAAAGGGTCAGTGTCCACTTAGTCCTGCTGCCCCAAACACCTTACTCCATGGTCTGTGGACATAGGAAGAAGGGGTGAGTGTTTGGCTCCTGGGATAGCTGAAAACTGAGGCTAGAAGTATGGGCTGGCCAGGGACTCAGCAGGGGCCTGGAGGGAAGGACCAGAGCGGGTAACGGCTCTGGGCTGGTGTGTACCTGCTAAGTTGGCAGCACTTCAACTGTCAAAGCAAGATGTGACCCCAGAGTCACTCTAGCCCAACCCTCACAGGTCACAGGGGGTAAGGCCCAGAGGGAAGGGCTTTCTTCCAGCCAGTCCAGTATAACCGCAGCCTGGAGGGAGAAGGCAGGGAGAAGAAGCTGGAGCTCCAAGGCAATGGGTGGAAGAAGAGGTTAGTCCACAGGGAAGAATGGATGAGCAGATGTGGGCTCTCAGCTGAGATGGCTCATCCACTGGGAGCATCCAGGGAGCTATTCCCTTGTAGAACAGCAGGAGGGAAGCATGGCTGTTGACACTAGGCCATGGGGACAGCCTCCAGTCAGTCCAGGGGACAGATGTGGTGGGCAGCCCAGAGTAGGTCAGGCACGACACCGGCGTGCAGCTGGAGAATTGAGCCCACGCTGAGTAGGTGCATGATCTGGTGGGAGTTGCCCCAGTAGTCGAAGCGGCCAGGTCCCCAGCGCTCTGGCAGGCGAGCCACATTCACTAGGCCCCCAAGCAGCGCCAGTGCATCCATGCGTAGGTAGCAGGGCAGGGAGCCTGGAGCCCCTGTGCCCAGCCCCATTCCCCGGGCCCCAAACACTAGCAGGCGGGCACCAGCCTGCCAGCCAAAGGCTCGGAGCCGGGCACTGGTGGAGGGGGCAGTGAGGGCCCGCCAGCCAGCCACGCCTGATAGCACAGTGTAGCCCACCAGGGCAGCTGGACGCAGCCAGGGCCTGCAGGCCAGGGTACAGTGGATGATGGGCAGAGCCCCTGGATGAGAGAAAGCAGGAGAGGTCATGTCAGTCTGACAGTCCATCTGCCCTTACTTACCCAGGGCTCATATGAATGCCCCCACCCCTGTCCCCATCCTCCAGAGCCCTGACTCACCGAGGGTGTTAACAATGCAGACCCCACACATATCCAGGGCCAGAAGCCGGGCATACACAGGGCTGCCGCCTTGGTGGCACATGAAGAGGTGATAAAGCACAGAGCCTGCAGGTGGTGCCAGGCAGGCCACACAGTGTGTGCCCCCCAGCCAGCCATCCTTGCCCAGCTGACCCCAAGGCATGGTCATCGGTACCAGCACCAGGAAACCCAGCAGGGCTAGCCCTGGTGGAGGGAGACATTCATCAGACAGTTCCAGCATGGAGGACTAGACAACTCAGGAGGGACAGGAACAAGATAGGTCATGATAATGCTAAGACTAAAGCAGTTTCTGGGCTAAAAGCTTTTAGAAACTTTAGTTACCAATGGCTCAGGACAGTTCTGGAAAGTAGAGAACATCATCCCCACTTAGGTGAGGAAACCAAGGCTCACAGAGGTTGAATAACTTGCCCCAGGTGAGCTCAGCAGGTAAGCAATGAACAGAGGACAGAGCCTGGGCCATCTAACTTCTACACTGTTCTCAACCGCAAGCAGAGGGGGGACCCCGACCTGGCCTAGGTGTCAGCAGAAACCTAAGGAAGTGCAAGCTCAAGCTGAGTCTTGAAGAGGTTTCCTGGGCAATGAAAGCAACCTGGGGAATCCCATTTGTCCCAGTCCCCCCCCCCACCGCTTCCTCAGGCGTTCTGGCTTTGCTCTCACAGGGGTCAAACGGTGCACAGGGGTCAAACGGTGCCAGCAAGATGCCCATTCTGGGTGGGATTTGGGAGTACAGTAGCTGGGGAAATGTGCTGAGATTGGGCCCAGCCAGCCCAGGGCCCCTCTCCCTGCCTGAGCAGCTCAAGGACGGGCAGGGCTGTGTCAGCAGAGCTTGGCCAGGCCGCGGAGGAGGGGCCGGGCGCCTGCAGGGAGAGGAAGAAGTAGCCACCAGGCGGAGCCCCAAGACAGCTTCTGGGGCGGGGGCATCAAGGTGGCTGCGGCCGGCTTCTCCCAGGCCCCTTCTTGCTGCAGTCAACACCCCTCTCCAGGATGAGTGCTGGTGGGGGGAGGATGCCCAGAATGCTGGGATTAAGAAGAGCTGGACAATCTCCCTGCAACTGGGTTCAGCGGAGTTAAGCAGGCTCAGCTGCCCACTCTGCTCCCCTCTCCTGACCCAGGGCCCCGCCAGGAACGCGGAAGCTGGCAGCGTGGCCCAGGACAATAGCAGCTTTGTCACCGCGGCTACTGGTTGTGTCAGGTCTGGGGCAGCCCAGCACTTGGACACTCCTTCGAGTCCCCCGATTCGGCACCGGCAAAGCGGCCGTGGCCTTCGAGTCCCCCGACCCGGCACCGGCAAAGTGGCCGTGGCAGTAGGATGCGCGTTGCGGCTCACCGTGCGTGTAGATGTTGCCCAGTTCGTTGTGCAGGTAGAAGAGGCTGCGTAGACAGCCCGAGCCGCTGCTGGCTGGGCGGTAACCCGTCAGCACGAACTTATTGAACTGCAGGTGCGGTGGCGAGTTGGCCCAATCCAGCAGCCGCGGCCCCGCCAGGAACGCCATGGCCCGGCACGGCGCGGGCAGCCCGCGCCCCTACAGCTCCCAGGCCGCCGCCTCAATAGAGCTGCAGCGCCCAGAGGCTCATTCTGGCTCGCGCCCCGCTGCGCCCCTAGTTACCCTGCGCTCGATCGGCGCAGGCGCCAGGCAGGGTAAGGGTGGGTCGCGCCCTGCGCCCCTCCGCGCTGCGCACGCGCGCGTCCGACGCCCACGCGCCGAGGGGAAAGCTGGGGACGTGCCCGGAGTCCGAGTGCAGTGCGGTCGGCTGCGCTGGGGGTTAGGCGTATCGCTGGAGAAGCTTGCAGTGGCAGCGGTCAGTCGCTTCGCCTCAGCCCAGAGGACGAGCGCGCCGGACGCGGGAGGGGACTCCAGGCTCCGCCCCGGCTCCTGGCCTCAGCCATCCTGCCCAGATTTCGCGCGCTGGGCTCCTGACGTCGCCGCTGCAAGGGCCAATGAGCGCGGTCAGCGGGGAGGCTCCGCCCTGAGGCCGCCCCGGCCTTAGTTCTGTTGGTTTAACGTGCGTGGACCCAGCCTTATTTGCAAGAGGAGTCTATTGGCCTGGGACTCGACGTTCTGAATCTTGGGGCTCTGCTGAAGTGACCCTGGCACCTTGCATCCCTCAGGATTGCGCGCCTGGGTTTTCTGTGTGACCCCCAGGTTTCTGCACCTTTGGACATCTGTCCTAGAGGATACAGCCCCACCAGTCAGCCCCACCCTGCAAACTGGGCTCTGTCCAAGGTGCTGCCGGACGGGTCCGGCCTAGAGTCGGTCCACTCCTACCCCGGGTGTTCTCCCCGCCAGCTGAACTCTTCTGGAGCGCAGCAAGCTGTGCCATGGTTCCCAGGCCTCTGAGGGTGTGCCTGACGCGCCCAGAGCCCTCAGGCGAGGCCCTGTTCTTCCAGCCAGGCTTCTCGGAACTTGAGCTCAGTCCAACCCGCTCCCTCTTATCACCCACAAGGCGCACCCTCGGCCCCGCCCAAGACAGGCGGGAAACAGATGAGAAACCACAGGCAGGAAGCAAGGAGAGATAGTTGGCCTCTGTACTGTCCACGCTAAGCAGGGAGCAGGAGGGTACCCCTTCGTCATAAGTCTGCCCACAATCCTTCTTATCCTCCCTCCACCTTTCATAGACCCTGCTGACCACCCACCCTCCTGTGTTCTCCATCCCTAGTCATCTGCATTCCAGGCGGCCCCTCGAAACTTATTGTACACAACACCCTTCATTTGCATGGACACAGGTAAAGCACAGCTCCTGTTATCTATCTATCTATATTATATGTGTGTGTGTGTGTGTGTGTAATATTTTTAGAGACAAGGGCTCTCTCTGGCTCAGGCTGGTTTCAAACCTGTGAGCTCAGGCAATCCACCTGCCTTGGTCTCCAAGAGTGCTGGGATTACAGGCGTGAGCCACCGTGCCTGGCCTGTATCCTTATTAAAATGCTCCTCTCACCACATAAGAACTTGAGGAGACCCATACCAAAACAGACCCTTTATTTAAAATCTGTGGTGGGTCTTTTTTTTTTCTTTTAACAGAGTTTCACTTTGTTGCTCTCAGTAGAGTGCCATGGCCTCATAGCCCACAGCAGCCTCAAACTCTTGGGCTCAAGTACTCCTCTAGCCTCAGCCTCCCCAGTAGCTGAGACTACAGGCACCTGACACAAAGGCCTCACTAATTTTTAGAGACAGGGGTCTCTCTCTTGCTCTGGATGGTCTCAAACTCCTGAGCTCAGGTGATCCACCCGCCTTGGCCTCCCAGACTGCTAGGATTACAGGTATGAGCCACTTCACCCTGCATTGTGTCAGATCTTTTTGACCATTTTCTTGATCTCTGACTTCTCACTGAGGGCATCAGTCTAGGACTGCCCCAAGAATGGCTCAAAGACCTCTAAAATCACATCAAGGTCCATGGGAAGTGGGCTGGATTCTTGTCCTTTGCCCTCAACCATATGAACTTGGAGGATCAGACCAAGTTCCTGATAATAGCACCAGATGCTTCCTGTCCAACTTCTGGTCTTCTCAAGATGACCAGAGGCCAAAACTGCTCTTAAAGAGTCAGAAGGCCGAGGTAGGGTGCGGCATAGCATCTCAGGTATCCATCTTGCTGGTGGAGGGTCCAAGGGGGTCCAAATCAGAGAGCAGAGATGAGTGAGCGCAAGGAGCTCTGGCTGGAGGCACTCAGTGGCCGGTAACTTGGGCCAGGACCCTCAGCCTGAGAGTCCCCAGGGGGGCACGGCAGGGCCACCTCTTGCGGCCGACGGTACCATACGGCCCACCTTTTCCCGGGTCCCTCGGAAGGACCCAGCGCCGGGGCCCCTTTTCCCGGAGCCAGCAGACAGCTCCTAGAGAGGGAGCAGAGGTCAGCTGTACCCTGACTGACGAAATCCACGTAGAGCATCCTTGCTCTGCCTGCAATCTGACATTGCGATTCTCTCTGTGGACCTAAGACCTCGCTTTCTCAAGAACCCAGGAGTTCATTCCTAGCCCGGTGAATCTCTTGGGCCCCAGCTTCCCACCAAGGGCCCCACGCGCCCCAGGGCACCGAGGTGACAGGTACCCAGCGCAGGATCCGCCCTCAGGCCCTGCCCCAGCGCCCGCACCGTCGGCGCAGAAGACGCAGCAGCGACAGGAACAGCAGCAGCAACACTGAGACACTCATCACCGTCGAGAAGACCGGGGCTGCGAGCACACGGGTGCAGTAAAGACAGGGCTCAGAAGGGGCCGCTCCCTGACTCCCTCCCGCCTTGCACGCTTGCCTCACCTCCCATCGCAACTGGCGGAGCCCTGGGCCTGGGGCTGCAGCTCACGTTGGCCCCGTCAGGGGGCGCATTGGTGGTTTGGGCCGAGTCCTTGTGGGGTGCCAGGCCTTCTATGCTGTCCGGCAGCCCTGTGAAGAGGGGTGTGAGGCGGGGTAGAAGGGAATCGGCTGGGGATGGAGGGCTCGGAGCTGAGCTCACCGCGGTAGGTGAGCGCGAACCCCTGCGCGTGGCCGCGTGAGTCGCTGCGGAAGGTGAGCAGCAGCGCGGCAGCGCGCAGGCGAAACGACCCGGGCGGCGGCGGGCGGGCGCCGTCGAAGGCGCGAAGCAGACGGCCCGAGGTAGCGTCGCGTAGCTCCAGTCGATCGCGTTGGTCGGCCAGCTCGAAGAGGCGGAAGGTGAGCTCCAGCGCGGCGCCCGGTGGGCTCAGAGCCCAGCTGCAGTTCCTGTCAGGTCCATACTCGTCGGGGAAATCCGGGGAATAGACAACACCCTGAGGCGCCGTCCAGTTCCCCTGGCAGGAGCCCACGGACACTGCAGGCATGGCTGGCAGTCAGGACCTTGAGGCCAGGAGGGTTCTTCCTTGACCGCGCAGAGCTCCACATCAAAGCGACTCTCCTACCCAGCTAGGCCCCACCCAGGCCCTCATCCTTGACCTCTCCTCACCTTCATAGATGCCCAGGCGCCCATCGCCGCCGCACAGCTGGCCCGGGTGGCCAAAACAGATCTGGTCACAGTCGGTGGCCAAGGCCAGGCGTCCCCTGGCCAGGTCACTCTCAGTGCCACAGAAGCAGGCATAACCAGCCTCCACGCCTGCCAGCTGGGAGCACAGACTGGGTGACCCCTGAGGTAGGGGTAGGATAGGGGTGAAGTGATGGGAGCCTAGGGTTGGGCCAGATGTGAGAATCTGACTGGATGTTCAGAAATTAGTGTCTGGGTTTGGCACCTGAGTGATGGGAGTTGAGTAGGGTCCTGAGATCAAGATCAGGGGTTACTGGTCTGGGCCTGTGAATAGTACCTGGTAGCCCTTCATACGGCAGAAGCGAAGGCACACTTGGACCGTGAGCTTTGTGGAAGTGCCACTGGGGCCGCTGAGGGCTGGGGGCGCTCCTGAGTCCACGAAACAGCCCAGGTAGCCTGGCACTGAAGGGGCAGGAGAGTTAGGCTCCCACACCTTTGAAAGCAACCCAGCCACTGTTGCATTCCCCCTTTGTCCAGCCAGGACCACTCACTGTGACACGTGGGAATGTCGCAATAGCGCCAGTAGATGCCCTCCTCCGTTTCGGCCACATAGCACCAGGGCTGCACGTCGCCATCTGGGTTACTACCAGTTGACGGGAGTTGGTCAAGATCCCACTGCCCTGGGAAAGGAAACCCAAGCCAAAACCCCACATCCTACGTGCACAGTGACTACCCAGGCTTCTGGCGTGTTGGAGGCTATGCTCCTCTTCGTCCTCCCACAAATTCTAGTTTTCTCCACCTGCTGCTGGATTTCGACTTCTGAGTTGACGGTGGGAAGTCATTAAAGGGGCCTTAAAGGCTGTTTTTAGGACTTCAGCTGTTGTTAGGGCTTGACCTCATATACGGGAAGTTTGAGGTCATCTGTAGTCTTCATCGCCACCCAGCCATACAACCCCACTTAAAAAGCAGAAGTGATGAACTTAGGGTTAGCAGGGAAGTGTCCTTCTGCTTCATTCTTGCAGCTCCAGACAGCAACTGTGGCTCTGAACCCTAATCCCCCAACTCCCGGCAAAGAAGTTGTATGGCAAGAGCCCATCCCGCTTCAGAGCCTGCCTCTGAACAGTCCTTGCTTGCACGGGACCTCTTGAGTTCCCAGGTCAGGTCCTTGTCTCCTGTCCTTGACTCCTGTCCTAGACCTCAGCCTCTGTAGTAGTTCTGCACCTAAGGCCCTTTGACCAAAAAGGTCTGCGCGGCTCGTCCCACCCCCAGCGCTAGATAGGCCCCGCCTCTCGCTTTGGCTTCGCCCCCAGTCTCCCTGCTGATTGCATACTCCCTCGGCGCAGACCTCCGCCCCGCCCACGTGGGGGTCCAGCCTCAGGCGGTCAACACCGTGGCGCTCCCAGCCCCACCCCCTGTGCAGGCCCCGCCCCTCACCGGCAGAAGTTGTGTGCGCCCAGCCCCCAGCGGCCGTGAGGGTCGCTGTAGCTGCTGTAGCTGTGCTGCTGCGTCTGATTCCAGAAAAGGCACGGGCGGCCAGCCCCGCGCGGGCCGGTGCGGTTCTGGTGGCCGCGGTAGTCGGCACCATTCACCTGGAAGCACTCGGACAGGCCTGCACGGCAATGGCGGGGCCTGGGGACATCCGGACCCACTCTGGGTATCCTCGACCCCCCACCCCTGGCAACTCCGCGCCTAAGTCCCCAGCCAGTGCCCCTTGTACCCGCCCCCGCAGGGGCCCTCGGGCTGCCCAGCTGCTTCAGCCACCTGCTCAGCCTCTTCCCCAGCCTCAGGAGCTCCGCTCTGGGCGCCAAGACCGAGGAAGGGGTGGTGACCATGACCGGCCACGGTGCCCTCACTCACCTGGACTGTGCAGGCTCTCCGCAGAGGCCTCGCGTGGCTGCAGCAGCGGGAAAAAGAGGAGGAGGAAACCCTGTAGGACCCGTGTCCCCATCGCCGCCAATGAAGGAGAGGTCGCACTCTCCCAGACACGGCCCGGGATGTCCCCAGGGTCGCTCTGGAGTCTCCCAGGCTGTCTGGAGGGCGTTGTATTCTGACCGTTTGTCCTCGTTTCACTCTGGGTGCCGCTCTCCGTCTGGGACAGGGAACTATCTCCTGGGGGTCTTTGCCTTCCAGGGGCTCTGCCCCTGGAGGCCTCTCTCTGCCCCTGTCCCTACCCCAGGGCTCTCCGGAGGGTATCTGGATGGGGGCCTTCTCAGTCGTAGCCTCTTAGTGCTCTGGGTAGTGCCTTGGCCTCTACAACCACCGCTTCTCGCTGCGCCGGGCTCTCTGAGTCTCCTTCGCCCAGGTCTCTAACGCGCTGGCTCTTGCCCCCCTCGTGTCCCTCCGCGGGTCCCTCCCTGCTGGGTCCCTCCCCATCCCAGGAGGCCGGGAAGCCCCGCCCCAGACTGGAGTGGAGGCAGCAGGTCCAGACACCTCCCACAGACGTCCCCCCGACCCTCAGCATCTCGACTCAGGCCGCCCGGCTTCTCCCCCTAACAGGGTCGGTGCGGGTTCAAGTGGGAGGGTGTAGAGGGGTCAGGACAGGCAAGCAGAGAGGAGAACCTTAAAGGGGTGATACAGGACCCCCTCCCACACTGCACCCGCCTTGGGACACCTCGGAGTCCCCAAGTCACAAATACCTTCATTCAAGTGCCCCACGCAGTTCCACTCAGTTATCCATTCATTATCAACTGATCACACTCACACTTTCTCCGAAACCTGGCGTTCCCAGAAGGAGGAAGTGCCACTCCCTACCTAGCCCATCACCCGGGACAGGCGGGAATCCTGGACGCTCAGTCCTGGACAGGCAGGGGCAGCTGGTGTCTGGGGAGAAAGGCAGCTGCGACCTTGGTCCCAGTCAGACCCTTCCTCCCCTCCCCCTCCCTAGGACCCCTAGCTCTTATTCTCCAAGCCTTCACAGTGCTGTGGAATTCCCCTAGCTGTGCCCCCCACCTGCGAGGGAGGGGGAGGGGAGCAGGCCCAGGCAGGCGTGGGGGGAAATTCCCGCCCCCTCCCTCTGAGGCTGGCTCCTCAGAGTCCTCTGATCTCCTAGCGCCACCCGCCCGCTGGCCCCAGGGCTTGGGGGGAGGCCAGCCCAGGTGCGTGGGAAGGCGAGGGCGGAGGCGGAGGCAGGAGCAGGAGCTGGTGGATCCCAGAGCGCCCTGCCCCACCCAGACCCCTTGTCCCTAAGTCCCGCCGGCCCACCTTTCGTCAGGCCCTTGCCAGGCTGTCCGACCCAGGTGGACCTGAACATGCCCTGTAGCCCCCATTGGCCCCCTCCATCACGGAACTGATGGAAAAGCAAGGTGGGGGTGCAGAGAGGATTTTGACAGGCCAGGGTGCCTACGTGGGGGTCAGACCAGCGGAATTATACACTTAGTGAGTCGGGCAGGTCCAGGGGATGAGGGGCACTTGAAGGAGATGGGCCTGCAGAGAATCTATGCCATTGTCCAGGTTGCCTCCTCAGGAAGCCCTCTCAGTGTCCAGGCTGGCCTGGGCTCCTGAAGAGTACTAAACTGAGAGCCTCTCTCAGGTGCTGGGTCAGAGCTGGCACCCACCTGACCTACCCTGAGGTGGGAGCACCCCGCAGACAACTGTCCACTGGGTCTTTCTTCTCCCTCTACCTAGAGAGCACAAGTGCTGAGGGAGGGTCTTGGTGGCATTGCCCCAGGCTCTGGCCTTTGGAGAATGTCTTCCAGAGGGACTGAAGGATGGTGATGCTTCACCTCCAGGGTCACAGCCAACTAAGGAAGGGACAATCAGGATCCCACATGTGAAACCTGGATCAAGTGGAAGAAGTATTGGCAGAGGAGCTGCCCTCCTCCCTGGGGAAGCACCCGTCTAAGAGCACTGTCCCAGGCCCCCAGGCCCCAGTCTCCTACAAAGGGAGCCATGGATAGGAGGAAGGGGATGCACCGATATAGGATGGAGAGTTGTTTTTGCCACAAGCTCATCTCAGGTCCTCATGGAAACTTGGAGAACTCAGCCCTTCACCCTCTCCTGCCTCATTTTTTGAGCATTTGGCATTCAGTGCTTTGCAAGCAGTGGCACGTCTGCCCTCCCTCAGCCCTGCAGGGTGGGGGACACCTTGCATCTCCCCATTCTGCAGATGGGCTGACTAGGGATCAGAGGCCATAGTGACTCATGGACAGTCACCAGCTATTAAGTGTTGGAGCTGCGATTCAGATTCCACTCGGCCAAGAGCTGAGCATGGCTTAGGCCCCCATCCCATACTGCTTGAGGGTCCTTTGGATATACAGAGGCTCCTTCTTGCCTATGTACACTGGGGATCACAACACCACTCCCATGTCCCTGCCATGAGCTAACATCTTCAGAGTAGGACCTTTAGCAGCCCTTTTCCCAGACGGGGAGACTGAAGTCAGAGAGGGGCAGGGGTCATCCCAAGTTCAGCAGGGCCTGACATCTGACCATGCTGTGGTAGACCTTAGACCCCCCACTTGGCTTGTCAGTTGAGAGGAGCGGATTCACAGGCTAAGAGCAGCCACGTGGGGGCAGCAGAGAGAAAGGAGCCAAGGACTTGGTCTCCGTAGGTGGAGGAGTAACCCAGGGCTTGAGTGGGTCTTTCATTTCCCTCCTTTGGGGCATGGGATGAAGAAATCACTCTATTGGGGTAGAGAAGAGGTAGGGTGGGTGGGGGATCTTGGGTAAAAGGAGGGGCTGGGCCACTTTGTTTCAGTCACTTCTTCAGGAAGGGAAGGAGAGGATCAGTGCAGGGGTAGGGGTGTGTGTGTTTGCGCGCAGCCCTTTTCTTCCAGGACAGCAGAGTATAAGGGGGAAGATGAGGTTGGAGCTGGTATGGAGTTTAGGACACCTAATTTATAGCCCTCCACCTGCTCAGCTGGCATGGGTCTTCTTCCTTCTGTTTTCTTATCTTTCTAGTGGACATAATGTTCTATTTGGGTCCCATTCCTCATGACAGGGGTACATCAGGGCCACCAAGGCAAAAGGAAGCATTAGAAATGTTCTGTGGGCAATGAACTCTCAGGGAACTTGGGCAGGCCCTGGGAGAGGTGAACCAGGCCAGGCCTCACCTCCAAGACCTTCAAGCTTAGTCCTCTAAGACCTTGAGGGCAGCCCCGGGGTGCTCTGGGTTAGAGGCTTGGTTTCAGGGAAGTTAGAAAGAGGATCCCTACTGAGGGGCCTTGGGGTCCCAGGAGCTCCCCAGCCCTGATTCTCTTCATGGGAGAGCTGTGTTCCTCCCAACTGCCTCATACGTGCCTTATACCTGTGTCTACTAATCCCGGATCCTCCAGCTCCTACACAAATCAGTGACTCCATCTCCCTGCCTCTCTCACAGGAATTCAGGGCTGTGGTAGATTTCAGTCTCTGGTCTAGTCCCATCCTCATCATTAGGCAGCTTATGAGAAACACAGATTGTCAGGCTCCACCCAAACCTCCCTTAGCACCTATATTTTTTACAAGATCCCTGGGTGCGAAGTATAGAAAGCCCCTGCCAGACTTGGCCAACAACAGCCTCAGTTTCTTTCTTTTCCATTCACAAACTGAAGAGAGACCCAGGCCTTGAGAAGGGTGAAGGGAGCTAGATCTCTGAGTGATCTTGTGGAAAGTGCCTGCCAGGTAGAAGTATTGGCATAGATC
This sequence comes from Galagoides demidoff, assembly GCA_963574575.1. NCBI lineage: Eukaryota > Metazoa > Chordata > Mammalia > Primates > Galagidae > Galagoides > Galagoides demidoff. Next base: position 20,043 of record CAUYQV010061529.1, read on the forward strand.
TCTGATGAGTGAGAAATAAACAGCTATGTGTTAAGCCACTGAGATTGGGAGCTTGCTGGTGACAGCAGCTGGCATTACCTACATTAAGCATGTCCCGGACCACACCCCCCCTATTATTCCATGCTTAACTATTACTCCTTCTCTCTTTTTTTTTTTTTTGAGACGGAGCCTCAAGCTATCCCCCTGGGTAGAGTGCCATGGCATCACAGCTCATAGCAACCTCCAACTCCTGGGCTCAAGCAAGTCTCCTGCCTCTGCCTCCCAAGTAGCTGGGACCACAGGCACCTACTACAACGCCCGGCCATTTTTTGGTTGCAGCCATCATTGTTGTTTGGCAGGCCCGGGCTGGGGATTCGAACCCGCCACCTTAGGTGTACGTGACTGGCGCCTTAGCCGATTGAGCCACAGGCGCTGAGCCTGCCTCTTTGATCTTTTGATCAGATCAGTCTGCTTTATGCAGATAGAGGGAAGGCCCTTTCCAGTGCTTTTTGATCTCTAATGGCCTTTAATTCAAAATATTCTTTATACCAAGGAGTCATAT
>CAUYQV010061530.1:0-19465 GCA_963574575.1 Galagoides demidoff
TTTCAGGTGGAAGAGTTCAAATGTCTCTGGGAGCTAGATAAGAGGGGTCTGCTTGCAGTTCAGATATAACTTGCTCCAGTGCTCTGTGAGGGCAAAGGGACCCACCTGGCAAATGGGTTGGTGTGGGAAGTTTAATACCACTTTCCTCACCTTGAAGCCAGTCACTCGTAATCCCCCAGGTCTGTGGCCCTATTCACTCCAGTAGGCCACTGCTCCTGGGGTTTACCTGGCAAAATCAGCCAGAAATCTGAGTTCAGCAGGGGGGCCTTGCATGTTTAAATTAGGCTTCTGTCCGGCTAGATTTCTCTGTACATCAGAGGTTGCATTCAGCTTTACACTCAGGTGTCAATTCTAGCCTCTGTCCGCCCACTGCCTTTGTCTCAGCTGCACTAGCCCCCTGAGGGCTGGCGCTCCACCCAAGAAAGTTATGTGCACCCTGCCTGTGGCTGCTGTCCGAAACCCAAAGGGATGGTGATGGAATGGCATTAATGGGGTCAGCCTGTCACTCAGGACTCCACCGTTGCTGACCTGGCGGCCCGAGCTGACTCTCTTCTCTTCACGTCCGCACCACAGTCAGCACAGAATAGCACCAGCCCTTTCCCCCTCCACTTCTCTCAAGGAGATGCCCAAGAATCAGAACTCCATAGGTAATAAACCTCCAGATCTTGGAGTGGGTGGGTGGGGACTCCTCGGATTTCAGTGTTGCAGGTGGGGAATATATACAGATTTATACAGTTTTACAGTTTTATGCCTGGCCGGAGGGTGCCGTGTCACGCCAGCAGGGGTAAGAGGTCCAGTTTTTAGGGGGTCTCTCCCGTGTGATAGAGTGCGAGGAAGTTTGAACTCTGCTAGCTTGTTTGCATGGAGTAAACTGCGAGCCATTGTTGTGGGGGAGGGGACTCCCATCCGCTTGGTGGTGGATTCTGTACCTTTTGGTTGTATTTTGGGGGTCACAGCTCACCTCAGGAAGGTTGAAGTGTGCTCCTCAATCTTCTCACTTGGCTCTGCTCCAAACCATCAGCTAATTAGCTAAACTTCTGTCTTTTCAGCCTCCTTCTTGATGGGAGCTTCTGTTAAAAGGTGGCTGCAGTCTGCCATCTTGGCTCCTCCCCCCTATATTTATCTTTTAATGTAAGATGATATTCTTGTATTCAACAGATATCTGGCCTGAGTTTTTCAATTCAGTCAGCCAACCTGTGCCTCTTTTTTTTTTTTTTTTGAGACAGAGCCTAAAGCTGTCCTCCTGGGTAGAGTGCTATGGCATCACAGCTCACAGCAACCTCCAACTCCTGGGCTCAAGCGAGTCTCCTGCCTTCGCCTCCCAAGTAGCTGGGACCACAGGCGCCCACCACAATGCCTGGCTATTTTTCGATTGCAGCCGTCATTGTTGTTTGGCAGCCCCGGGCTGGATTTGACCCCGCCAGCTTGTGTGTACGTGGCTGGCGCCTTAGCCACTTGAGCCACAGGCGCTGAGCCCAACCTGTGCCTCTTTAGAGGACAATTTAAGCCATTCACATTAATTGAGACTATTGATAAGCCTGGGAAAATTTTGAGTATGGAGTTTTTCGAAAGTCTAGTGGACATTTTTAATCCTTTTGCCACTGTGGAAGTTGGAATTTGATCAAAAGTTTCTGAGTTAGTTTCCTTTTGTTGTGGAGGATTGTGCTGGTCATTTTGGAGGATAGGTCTGAGAATTTCCTGGAGAGCTGGTTTAGTTATGGCAAATGAATGTCATTAAAGTATTTAATTTCTCCATCATAGATGGAACTCAGTGTAGCTGGATTTAGAATCCTGGATTGAAAGTTGTTTTGTTTTAGGAGATTAAAAGTCAATGACCACCCTCCTCTAGCCTGAAAGGTTTCAGCAGAAAGATCTGTGCTCATTCTAATATTGTTCCCCTTGTAGGTTATGATTTTCTTATATCTGGCTGCTTTTAGAATTTTCTCTTTCATATTAACTTTAGTGAAGTTAATTATGATGTGCCTGGGGGATGTCTTATTTGGGTTGAGTCATGCTGGGGTTCTGAAACTATCTGCTATGTGAAGTTGAGAATCTCTTGGCATATCTGAAAAGTTCTCTTGCATAATTTCATGAAGAAAAGCCTCTGTGTTTTGTGAAGCAACTTCATTGCCTTCAGTGATTCCTATAAGGTGAATATTAGTTTTCTTCGAATTATACTAGAATTCTCTGAGAGAATGATTTTTTTTTTTTTGCTTGCCATTTCTCTTCCTCTTTGAGCACTTGGGTGAGTTCAAAAGCTTTATATTCAATGTCAGAGATCCTTTCTTCTGCATGCTTCATTCTATCAGTGAGGGATTTTACCATATTTTTCAGATCTTTGAGGGCTGCAAACACTTGCCTCACTGTGTGCAAATCTTTGTTCATTTGATCTTTGAAATCACTGAATTCTTGTGACATCTTTTGAACAATTTAAAATTCTGATTACCTCCTTTCCTCCATTCTGTTGATCTTATTTGCTTTCCAGACTCTGAACTCGATTTATGACATCTCAGTCATCTGGTTATGGATGGAGCCTTCAGGTGCATCTGCCATGTCCTTTATTTGGGGGAATTGATCTACTGTGGTTATTCATGTTACCAGAGTTTCTCCACTGATTCTGCCCCATTCTTAATTTACACCATTTGGCTTTTCTCCTAGAGCTTTGCCAAGGACCCGTACAGTGCCACGGCCTGAGAAACTGGGGGACTTCTTGGTTTGGTGGGGCTAAATCACTCTGTCTTATTTTCAGCTGGTCTCTTTTCTACCCTAGTAAATCAGTTACTCTTGGTTGAAGTCTCAACTTTGGAAAAATGCCAGCAATTAAGTCACCCTGCCTCCTTCAGATAACAATTGGAAAATGAAAATCACACCTTCCCACAACCCCACACCCAGGGTAGCACTTTGGATAGTCCTTGGATGATTGGCCCAGTTCAAGAGGTCCAAATCAATTCTCCCAGTCAGCAATGGTCTCAGGTCGAGGATTTCAAAAGGTCTCTGGCAACTAGATAGCAGGGTTCTGCTGAAAGCTCAGGCGTGACTGGCTCCAGTGTTCTGTGAGGTCAGAAGGACCAACCCAGCAAATAAATTAGTCTCGGAAGGCTGATACCTCCTTCCCCACCTTGCACCTCTGTCACACTCAGTCACTGGTAACCCCAGTGGGGCTGTGACCCACTTTACCCCAATGAACATATTTCCCAGGGGTTTATGCTTGCCTGAGTCAGGGAGAGATCTATGTCTCCACAGCCAGGTCTCTGTTCTCAGACACTATCTGGCAGGGGGAGGTAAGGCCTGACATCCTCAGGTTCTTAATGTAGGTGGGGCAGTTCACTTAGTTCCAGCCCTGCCCCTGATGTTGCTGGAAAAACAGCACAACTTCGCAGAGTTTGTTTCTGTCCTGGTTATCAGATGCTTCTTGAGGTGACAGAAACCATGACTCAGTACTGAGAAATGGTAAGCAGTTGGACCTCACACTGAGATGTCAGTTCCTGCCTCTGCCTGATTGTCTTTGTCTTAGCTATGATCCCCTGGGGCCCAGGTGTGCCTCAGCCTCAGTAAAGCAGACTTTGGGCTCGGCCCCTCCCTGGAAGTCTGCCAGGTCTGCATGTGTGTATTCTAGTCTCCACACTCCTTTACCCACATCCCAGATCTGTCTGCCAGTAGCCACCACCAGAGAAGGTACCTGGCTTCCTCTGATTGCCTAGAGAGACAGGGCGTATCTGTCTGGGATAGTGACCCCAGACACGTCAGCCTTATTGTTCCTGTAGCAGCCATTGTTCTATGCCTGGGGGCACCACCACAGCTCCTGCATGGCTCCCTCTCTGCTCACCATCCTCTCCCCACTCCCGTGCCACAGAATCAGCACCACTGAGCAAGGGCCCTTCCCCTGTCCACACCTCTCGAGAAAATGCCCAAGAATCTGGACTCCATGGGGGACAGGCTTCCAGACCTTGGGATGAGAGTGGAGGAGAGTGCTGGGAGTTTCGAGTTGTAGGTAGAGAGTATATTGTTAAAACTGTTTTATACAGTGTTATACCTGGCAGAAGAGTGCCATGGCACCCTAGTATGGGTAGGTGGTCCAGTTTTTAGAGGGTCTCTCCCATGGAATGGAATGGAAGGACGTTTGAACTCTGCCAGCTTGTTTGTATGGAGTTTACTGCAAGCCCTTCTCATGAGGAGGGGACTCCTGTCCGCTTGCTGATGGATTCAGTACCTTTTGTTTGTATCTTTGGGGTCACAGTTCACCTCAGCAGGGTTGATATGCGTTCTTCAACCTCATCTCTTGGCTTGTTGTAACCCAGCCTTCTTTCCCCTGCCCACTCCTATTCCCCAGCCCTCACCTGTCTCCCCCTCCAGCCCATTTCCCTCCTCCTCCTTTCTCCCCCCAGATTCAACTCGGGAACAAGGCAAGTTCCTCCTCCCCCCATGGTGGCTGAGAACAGTGGTTTCCAGCCACATTACCAGGCCCCCTCCATCCCCTAGCGTTGCCAAGAACAAGCTCAGGTATAAGGAAGAAAAGTTCCAAGTTTCACAAAACCCCCAAGTTCTCAGTAGATGAACAGTGGTGGAAAACTCACTGAGACTTAATTAATTACTGTTGTATAACTATAACCATTGTGATATATGTATCCATTGTCAACCCAAGCTGTATTCATTTTTGTTCCATTGCTGTATCCATGACTACCGAAGTTGTAACCCCCCCTTAACCAGCCACGTTTTGCTTCTGTAATATGCTTGCTCAAAGCCTATAAAAGGCAACTCACCCTCACACTTGGGCTGCTGACTGTCTCTCGGAGCAGCAGCCCCTGCAGCAGGTAAAATACATTACCAATTAATTAACCTAAGTGGGGGTCTGACTCTATTTTTCCAGGTCTCCTAAGTTATTTCAGGCTCAGCTCCAAACCATCAGCTTACTTGCTAAACTTCTGTCTTTTAACTCTCCTTCGGGATGGGATCCTCTTTGGAAAGCTGGCTGTAGTCCGCCATTTTACCTCCATCTTTTCCCCCTTTCTTAATGTTTTCACTAAGTAGCTAGGCATTTTCTTGCATGATGTATATTGGATGGATGGATAGATGTATTGGCAGCAATGCTGCAAGAAAATTTCAAATATTGTATCAGGTTTGGCCTAGACCTGCGCTTCCTGATAAGGTAGTTATTAGATAAAGATGACTACTGAGCACTTGAAATTAGGCTTGTCTAAATTATGATGTGTTGTAAATGTAAAATACATACCAGATTTTGAAGCATTGGCATAAAAGCATATAAATATTCTATTAATTATGTTTTTATTAATATTAAAAATAATAGTATTTTGAATATAGTGTGTGTGTGCCGGTGTGTAGTAGAGGTAGCACCTGTAATTAACCCAGTAAAGGGTTCTTCATAATCGTAGGGCCAGACAAAATTGTTTAGGCTTTTTCACCCATGATACTGCCAGAAGTTGCTATGTTTTTCCTAGATAACCATAACTGTTGTACACAGTGAAGTCATGATTATGTAACTACCTCTTGGCATCTTGTCTCTACTGTTACCCCTGAGTATAAAGGTGTTATAGGACCTTCTACTTGTGTGGACTGTGGACCCTTTATATAGCTCACCAGCTGCAATGAGCTAGATAGAGATGGACCTCCCATGTAGCTCACTGGCTGGTATGGCTATGATATTAATAAAATATGTTGCACTTGCCCTGAGTGTCTAAGTTTCTCTCCAATCTGTCCAAATCAGAACACTTGCCCTACAATAATCACTGATCCTGGGACTGATGATAGCAGAGTCAAATAAGCACTATGTTTTATTACTCCATCTCATATTTCTAATTTTTGCTATTTCTCACTCAAGTTTATCCCAGAGCTTCTAGTCACAAGGTAGACTGGTTAGGTTCTTTTTCACCTCATTTCTTAGCTACTTCCTACCCATGCTTCCACTGATGATGACACTAATAAAGACATAAATAGTCTGAAGTTGAGCTACCAATTAGAAGAGGAAAATGTACCCATAAGCACCTGGATTATTCACAATGTATAGAATCTCCACTTTGGAGAATCTATCTCTGCCTGATAAGCAATGTTATACCTATAACCAACTCCCCTCTCTGATAGAGCCCCAACTGGCTTATTGCAGGAAAATAATAGAGAAGTAAAAGACATTATCCTCTGAAAGTGTATGATTATGTTGGGAAATAAAACTAACATGGGTTGGGCTCCATGGCTCTTACCTGTAATCTCAGCATTCTGGAAAGCTGAGGCAGGAAGATTGCTTGAGGACAGAAGTTGAAGACCAGACCAAGGTCTCTACAAAAAAAAAAAGAAAGAAATATATATATATTAGGTAAGTGTAATGATGAGCACCTGTACTTCTAGCTACTCAGGAGGTTCAGGTGGGAGGAATTCTTGAGGTCAGGAGTTAAAAGTTACAGTGAGCTATTTTCTGCCACTGTAATTTAGTACTTCAGGCTGAATGACAGAGTGAGACCCTATCTTTAAAAACAAACAAACAAAAACTGAAAGTGTGTGTGTGAAAACATAAAGAAGAGACAGAACAGTTATCCAAGAAATGTTGGGCAGAATATGATTAAAGACAAAATGATGCAGAATATTGGTGCTATAGGAGTTCAAATCAGCATCAGCTCCAAAGATTAAGGCAGTCAGAGAAAGTTTCCTGAAGGAAATAGTTCTGGAACTTGCCCTTGATGATGTATGTAATGTCATGAAGTCCTAGATTTCCTGAGTTTGAAGGGCCCTTGGAGACACAGTGCATTCCTCATTGTACAGATAAAAAAACTGATATCCAGAAAGAAAAAAAAATACCAAAGTTAGGCTTAGAACGAGGATTTTCTGGTTTCCAGTATTTTCACTCTCTTTACAAGTTGCTGAGAATGAAAAGAAAATATTCTAGGTATTAAAAAAATAAAAAAAGAATAAAACAATGGCCCAGAGCCCAAATGCCTAAAGAAAGTACTTGCTCTCCAACCCATACCTCCACCCTCTCCCCCCACACACATAGACCTGCAACCCCCCTCCAAACCTGATCTGGGATCTCCCTTTTTTTCTCCCTCAAAAGAACATGCTAATTTAACAGATAAAACACATTACACAGAATTCAAATTTACAGGTCAAACACTGTTTTTTTTTAATTTGATCAGAAGTGGGCCATGTGTTGATGAATGGCCTCTTTGATGTAACCTGCCATCTCAAAAGCTTTGAGATTGAGAGGCCCTCCTTCTGTTCCTTTTTGTCCCATCACCACAAGGTATACAGACTCGATCTGAACTACTGTCACTGCCTGGCTGCCCCTACTCTGGCCTTTGGTGCGCAGGTCCATGGTATTGTTGCCCTCAGTGTACAGGTTGTCCCGGATCAACAAGCATTTCGTCCCCGCAAGGGTGATTCCCTGGTGAAACAACTTCTCTCTCCCATCCCTCGCAAGCAAGATCTGAATTTCTTCCTGGTTCAACTGGAACAAGTTGCCTTCAGAATAAGAAGCTAATAACCAGGGTGGAGAATTGGTGATAATTGCTGCATCACAACACATTTCAGTTTGTAGGAAGAGGGTGATGCAGTCTTGCCAGACCTCTTCACTGATATCCCCTATGCACTGCATGATTCAAATAAGCTTTCTTAACAAGATTAATGAAGTGCTTTCTAGAAATTGTTCTTCAAAGGAAATTTCTTGGCAATTGACTCAAGAAGTCTGATAAGCTGAAACTGAAATAAGCTAAAAATAGTCTTTTTCTTATGGCTTTTCCCCAGCAGCAAGGTTGAGGAGATCTTAGTGACTTGAATGAAGTTAAGCCCCAGCAACACTCTGCTGTGTTTTATTAAGCTACCTCTGAATCAGGCATGAGGTCACAAAGGTTCTGTGACTTTTAAATAGTCATCATCAACTACATCATCGGTGACCCACGCCAGTAGCTTTTGAGGTTATACTGACAGTTAGCAAGATAGTGGGGTCATATGACATTTACTTACTTCCCTGGGATACCATGAGAAGAATACCAAGTTCTAATAGTAGGGAAGCCCTTAAAGTAGGCATAAGCAGGCAATAATTAATTTGGAGGCTTAGATATAAATCAGAACAGGTGAGATTTACCACAGCAACTAGTATCTCATATGTTGGCTAATCTTGCTGAGACTTGAGCTCTTGGTACAGTCAAAAAGCCCACAGGGTCACCAGTTAACAACTTCTTTGGGGAGCATCACAATGGCCTTCTAACTGGTTTCATTGTCTCCAGATTCTAGTTTATCCTCTGGCCTATACCAGCTGCTAGTCTATAGTTAATCATTCAGTCATTAAACAAATTATTTACTGAGTATTCACTATATGCCAAGAACTTTTCTAGGCACTGGGGTATGTTAGTGAATAGAATAAACTACTGCTTTCATGGAGCTGACATTCTAATGGAGATAAACAAATAAAAGATGCTACTAGTATCCTTTTCACTGAAAATATTTTATGAGCCCAATAGTTTTTTCTTCCAGATTTTCTGTATTACTCCCAGGCTTTCTCTATTTATGACTTGTGACTTTACTGAAACAAGCCACTGTCTGTGCCTCAATTGCTGCTGCAATGACAACAAGTTGCCTTAAGAGACAAATATTATAAAGAATTACTGATGTTAATGGTGGGGGATATCTGGTATACCCCTGAAAATTCATTTATTCAACAAATATTTTTTAAGTACTTACTATATGCCAGTACCATTCTAAACTCTGGAGATCCAGCAAAAAGTCCCTGTCTTCATGGAGCAGACATACTAAAGGAGGAGACAATAAATGAAAAAACAAATATATTTATAATATATCAGGTGGTATTGATAACTATGCAGCAAAAGAGTTAGGAATGTAGAGAATGCTTGAGAAGAAACAGTGATGTTTTATTTTATATAAGGTGCTAATATAAGGATTCTCTAATAGACTGGCATATGATCAGGGACTGAAAAGATATGAGGGAATGAATATATAGATATTGAGGAAAGAGCATTCTAGGCAGAGGATATTCCTGAGGCTGGAACATGTCTGGTATATTTGAGAAAAAGCAAAGTGGCCAATATGACTTGGGTAGAGAGATAAAAGGATGATAAATATGTAGTTAGGATGTAGGGGGCTTAGATCATGTGTAGGACTTCATAGTCTATGATTAGGATTTGACTTTACTCTGAGATGGGGTGGCATTAGACAGACTGGATTTTTGATACTAGTGGCAAAGAAGATTCTATGTAGAGATTCTAGAGCAGTGTTTCTCAACCTGTGGGTCGGGACCCCTTTGTAACAATGAAAATACATCCTGCATATCAGATATTTACATTATGATTCATAACAGTAGCAAAATTATAGTTATGAAGTAGCACTAAAAATAATTTTATGGTTGGGGGTCACCACAACATGAGGAACTGTATTAAATGGTTGCAGCATTAGGAGGCATTAGGTAAGTTGAGAACCACTGTTCTAGAGGTACCAGGGCATATACATGGAGCTCAGCTATGAGACTGTTATAATAATCTAGGTAAGAGATAAGAGATACTTGGGTTAAGGTACAGGTGTGAGAAGTGGTTAGGCTCCAAAAATATTTTGAAGAAAGCTGATAGGATTTGATAACGAGTCAGGTATGAGATTATAAGAGAAAGGGGAGGGCGCCAAGGCTTTTGGCCTGAACAATTGTGCTATGACTGAATTTTTGTGACCCCTTCATAATTCATGCCAAAATTTAATTCCCAATTCACATAGTATTCTTCCCTTCCAGAAGACACAGCTGTTAAAGCATTTCCTTGGAAGCAGAGAAGGAAGCCCTCTCCAGACTGAACCTGCTGGTACCTTGATCTTGGACTTCCAGCTTCCAGAAATCTGACAAATAAATTTCTGTTCTGTACAAATTACCTAGTTATGGGTATTTTGTTATAGAAACACATGTAGACCAAGACAATCTGAAAGGATGGAGGTGCAAATTCCTGAGATGGGAAAGATACTATTATTGAAAAGAGCAGATTTGAAGATACAATTAGAAATCAAAAGTTCTGTTTTGGACATGGTAAGTTTGAGATGCCTCTAAGACATATAAATAGACATTTCAATAAACTGTTGGGTATTATATAAGTTTAGAACTCAGAGAACATATTAGGACTTAGAGATAACATTTTGGGAGTTGTCTACAAATAGGTTCCATGTAAAGCTGTGAGACTGCATGACAGCACCCAGGGAATAAGTGTAAATAGAGAAGAGGACCAAGGTCTGAGACCTTGCAGCATCTCAATATGTTAAGAGAGGTAAGACAAGGGGAAACAGCAAATAAGATTGGTAAAGGGAGATCAGATAATTAGAAGAGAGAGTGATGTCCCTGGAGCCAAGGGAAGAAAATGGATAAAGGGGAAGAGAGTGATCAAATGCTCCTGAGGGGATATGAAGAGGTCAAAGGATGCCCAATGAATTTTGCAATGGGGAGATTGATGGTAGAGTTGGGGGAAAAGCCTGATTAGAGTAGTTTCAGGAGAGAATATGAAGAGAGGAAAAGAATGGTGACAGAAAATGGACAAATCTTTTGAGGGCTTTTACTATAAAGTACAACAAAGATTTGGGGTGTGTATTAGGTTATAGACAGGAATGTGGATCACGTAAAAGTTTTTTAAAGATCATAACTATTGTGGCATGTTTTTGTGCCGATGGAAATGATATGGTAAAGTGAAAACATTTAGTAATAAAAGAAAGGAGGCAACTGACCAGGCTAGGAAGGATGAAATCAAGTGGACAAGTGGAAAGGTTGCTTAGGAAGGCTCAAGAAGAGTTAACTCATTGAAGGCAGAGTATATGGGTTCATATGCAGGGCAGCAACTAGATTTGGTGGTGGGAGGATGTGGACTTTGCCTTCTGATGGCTTCTATTTTATTAGGGAGCTAAGTATCAAGGTAATCATCTGAGAGAGAAAACAGAAATGTTCAATAATCAAGCTGAGGAAGGGAAAAAAACAATATTTCTTGTGCCTTTATGATTTTCCTGGCATCTCACATACATTACATCTTTTATTTTACACAAGAACTTTAGGAGAATGGGTTTACAGATAAGAAAACTAAATCCCAGAGTCATGTATCATCAGAAAACAGCAGAACCAAAATTTTAACCTGGTGTGACATACTTATTTTAATATAAAATTTTAACAGGGTCCACACATACTTATTACCATTTCAAACAGCAGCAACTGGGTGGTCTCATTAGTAGAGATAGGGAAAACTTGAGAAAGAGCATGCAGGGAGCATGGGAGAGAGTGTGAAAGTTAAGTTTGGTTTTGTTTATGATATCTTAATGTAGCAGGAACACATAAATGGAACTCTCAGGGGGTAGCTGAAAGTTCAGGAGAAAGGTCAAGGTCATACGATGTAAAGTTGTAAGTCTCTGAGCATGGAGTAAGGGTTGAATCTGTGTACAAGATCAAGATTATTAAGAGAAAGAAAATAAAAGAGGAATGGGGAATAGAAGACAGGGAGATGGCTAAAAAGAGACAAAGCATAGCTGGGAGGGAGACAGAGAAAGAGCAGTTAGGGAGGAAGGCAGTGAGTATGCTTTATTATAAAGGCTAAAGGAAGAAAGAACACAAAAAAAGAAGTATGAATCAACAATGTTTAATGCTATAAATAAAAACAATAGAGAATGAGCACTGAGAAGAGCATTTGGAGTTGAGGATTATATAAATGATCCAACTGAGGGGAGAAGTTGGTGAGGAGTGAATTTGTTATGAAGTGAAGGAGATGATTAGTAGATTATTGTTTTTTTTTTTCAGGTTTTTTTGGCCGGGCCTAGGTTTGAACCCCCCACCTCCGGCATACGAGGCCGGGGTCCTACTCCTTTGAGCCACAGGTGCCACCTGATTAATAGACTATTTTTCTGAGATAGTTGGCAGTAAAAGGGCTGAAAATGATGGACCTGTTCAAGGGTTCAAGAGAAAATAAGGCCATAGATTCAGGGTGGAGCTTTTAGGCTAGGGAAGAAGGTAGAATATTTTAAGTGAGTAGATTTGCTAGCAAGTGACATAGGCACTCAAAAAAGAAATTGCTTTGTAGGGGACACAAGATTGCAAACCATAGCATTGTTATAGAGCTAGAAATGACCCAAGACATAGTGGCCAACACCCTCGTTGTAATTTTTGTTAATTCAGAGAGGTGCTATCATTTGCTCAAGGTCACATAGCAAGTTAGTGGAAGACCTGAGAGTATAAGAACTCTGGTTTTCCAACACCCTAATTGTTCTTGTTTCTCATCATAAATCTGATACAGAGAACATCACTGAGAGCGTGCATCTGAAAGCACATGTAGTGAGAATAAGATGGAATCAGACAGGCTAGGGCAGACATGATACAGCTGGTTTGGTCAGTTTAGGTTCAGCCTGACCTTCACTTCCTGTCTCCCATCTTAATTTTTTGTATATTTAACTCCCATCCTAAAAATGCCTATCTTGAGTAGTTTAGGTGGATTGATTTTAAAAATTAACTTTTAAATTAAAATGTTGTAATAGGTCACTGAGTTATGTTGATTATTATTTGGAATAGGGGTTGGTGTCCTCTTTGCTTTGAATTTTTATATATAAAACTGTAATTTAAAAAATTGAAAAACTCAACAGTCTTAGAGAAGCTACTCTCACTGTTCTTCAGAATCCCAGCCTTCTGACAAAGTTTAGTGGATCTATCCCTCTCTCTACATATTGACTGACAGTGACAGGCAGGTGGAGCCTCTTCCACCCAGTAACACATCCATTCTTGCCTCATCTGAGAGCTGATCCAGTGGGCCCTTCCTTGGTCCTCTTCCCACATCTGTGATGGCAAAAGTTATGAGGCCATCACAGTAGTCCTGGTCTTAACTAGGTTGATGGCAGCAGGAATATAAAGAAGGAATAGAGAGGAGGATATGCCTCTCCATATTTCACAAAATATTCTACAGTGACTCACCAAAGTTCTCACAGTGGGGAAGCTTTTCAGAAATCCAGTTGCCAGCATGGGACAGCCTGCTATCTCTGCAGGGGGCCATCACTGTAATATTATAGTGGAGCGATATCTGTGCTCATAGCTCTTCTAGCATGAAGAGTTTTAGAAGGGTGGCAGTACTTGGTCTGAGACTAAAAACTGGGTCAAACCAAAATCGCTCCCAGGAGAAAAGGGAACCTGCCAGGAAGCAAGATGGCCAGTGCAGCTACGGGCGAAGTGTCGCGATAGGAGCCTCAGCGAAGATCAGGTGACGATAGTTTGAGTAAGGATAGGGAAGGCAGGGATTTAAACCGGGTTTGGGCCGGGCGGCGGGAATGGCGGCAGCCTTCGGAACTTCGAGTGGTAGGAATTGAGGTCATGGACCATATCATGGCACCCAAGGTAAGGAGAAAACTTAGGAGAGGCTGGGAGCCGCAATTTCCCTCTTGGGGTTCAGCTGGGAGCCCAGGCACACCCCCTCACCCTTCTCTGGGTGCTCTTTGACGCCCCCTTCCCACTCTGAGATCCTTGTTCTCTTTTTTAGTCTAAACTAGGGTGACCAGATTTTAACATTGGTAAGGCTCCGACGGGGCAGAGAAGGGCTTGACAACAATGCAAACTTTGATAAGCTGTTCTCGATAATCACTTCTCAGCAATCATTTGTTATTATTACAGTTTAACATTATAAAATTAACAAAAATAATATAAAACTCTATTCTGGCGAAATAGCCACATGGCAGCTGAAAACCGTATATTCCCTTCTTGTTCTCCCGCCCGTTAGTGCATTCTTTCCAAAAATCGGGACTTTTTTAAAAGGCCGCGGGACAAATTGTTGAAAAGCGGGACTGTCCCGCCAAAAGCAGGAAGTCTGGTCACCCTAGTCTAAACCTTCCTTTCGGTCAAACGGAACTCTTCTTCTAAGGACCAGACTTTGCGAGGCGGTGGAGCGGGAAGAGGTGGTTTACGCCAGCGAACCCACACTTGACACCACCCCAGCGCCGGGTGAGCGCCTGCGGTTTCTCTCTGCCTGGGTCCTCCGACCTCTACTCCTCCCAGCACCCCAGATGTTACCTCACTTGCATTTTTACTCCTGCTTCTTACACTAGCTGCATTTGTAACCACCTTTCTTGAAAGCCCCATCCTCTCAACTCCCCATGCCCCGACAGAAGTCACTTCCCTGATCACTTTCCAGATCTTCACCCCCGCCCCAGCTACCCAGTGTACGAGTTTGGGCGAGTTTTGAGGGCGACCTCATCTCTCAAACCCAAGCGGAGCGGAGCAGGTTGGTCTTGGCCCCGCTCAGCCAGGAGGAGAAACCCAAGAGGTGGGTGGCACTGCTAGGCCAGTTGGCGCCTGTTTATAGCCAGCCCCCAGTTAGAGCTGCGCCTGCTTCTTTTTCTTTTTCATCTTTTTCGATCCTACTTTCTTCTTTCCCAACACCAGCCCTTTTCTATTCCAAATCCCATTTTCTTCTTTCTGCTGTCTGGGACTGGGGAGTAGTCCTAACAAACATAGCCCAGGCTAACTGAAGCCAATATAAAGCTCAGTATGTTTTAATGGAAAGAGCATGGATTTTAAAGCCAGAAGACTTGAATTAGAGTGCTGGTACCCCCAGCTACTAGCTGATGACTTTGGACAAATTATTTAACCTCTCTGAGCCTTGGTTTGCCTCATCTATCTAGTAAGGATAATGAAATTTCTCCTGCTCACTTCACGGAGGGGTGTGTGTGTTTTCTTAGCTGACGAAATAGATAGCAGTGTTCTACCTATTGTTAGTTTAAGACTTCGATGCTGCCTGATGGGCAAAGCAGAAACTCCAGCCTTCAAGCCTTTCCTCTCCTGATTCCCTTCTCTTCAGGGTCCTTTTCTATGAACAATAACTACATCCCTTGTGGCAGCCAGGATTACCTTTTACTGGGTCTTTTTCTTTCCACATCATGTCATTTGGACCAGGTTCCTTGGCATGGCATGGGAAGGTGGCACCGTTAAAGCAAAGGGGCTTCTACTGTCTAGACTCCTATCAAGCCAACTAAGCCTGGGACACTTTATTTGCCCAGTTCAAAATTATCTCACCTGAGTATTCTTTTTAAACTCTTTCTACCTGGGGCTGAAGGGAGGCAGAACTGCTTTTGTTTTTGAATGTTAAAATATTAAAATATTTAAATCCCCCATTTGGGGGATTAGCTATATACTGGGCCAGCTATATAAACTTGGAGGGGAGAAGAAACAGGTAACTGGCCTGTTGGAAAATAATAATAGTAATTAGCACACATTGAATATTTAGGTGGTAGGCACTGTGCTAAATATTTTACGTGAAACAGTTCTTCAGTTCTTAGAACAACCTATGAGGGAGATACTATTATTTTTGCCATGGACAGTTATGGAAACTGAGATCCCTAGAGGTGGAGTGACTTTCCTAATAAAAATAGAAGTGCTAAGTTTCAGCCTGGTGCCAGGACAGGGTTCATGCTCAGGAAAACTTTAACTGGTGTCATGGTCAGATTCCATTTGTATTGTGTTATGAGTCTTGAAATACAAATAAAAACTCCAAGTGAAGACTTAGTTATTTAAGCAAAATTAGCATTTCTTTTAGTGCCTGGCAAGGCTCTGATACCCACAGGTATTGTGGGAGTGAGGGGCAACTTGCACTTTCCCTCTTTGATTGATTCCCTGACAGGTCCACTCACAATTAAGGCTGAGTAACAATAGAAATGTTTATTTCCAAATACCATGCCCATGGGGAGAATCACAGGAGTGATTATCCTATGTTTTAGGGATGGTCAGATACCTTTAGCCTTTTAGAAGGGAGGGAGAAGAATGTGGAGTATAAGTGCAACCAGTGGTTGGTAGGGAGTATAAATAGATGAGGAAAATAGATTGACTTATAAATTAACCTGAGAGACAAGATATTATGTTTTAAATGATTTGAGCGTAGACTGCTCCATTCAGGGGAAGGGAAGGAGTCAGTTGTCCCCCTTTGATCTTTCGATCTCATAAAAGATCTGATCAGTCCAGTTTTATGTAGATAGAGAGAAAGCTCCTTCCAACACTTTCTGCTCTCCAGTGGTCTTTAATTCAAAGTATTCTTTACACCAAGTAGTCATATTTTTGGGTAAAATTTCTTTATCTCCTTCAGTATACTGCCATGAGTTTTTTTCCCTAAGTTTCTAGGAGGGATTAGGGTTACACTGATGGCTAGGGATTTAAATGACTTTCCTCTTGGTAACCCAGTGTTTCCACAAAAGGGAACAACATCTGTCTTGTCCATCTCTGAACAGTTGTGCATGTTAAGTGCGAAAGTGACTTTTATTTTTGGCTCTCACTTGGGTCTTTTTTTCTTAGGTACACTTTTTAAAAACTACATTTTAAGTGTATACATATATTGACAAGTTTTTAGATTTATATAAATATATAGCTCAATGAATGTTTACAAACTAGACATACCCATGTAGCCAGCACTGAGATCAAAAACACAGGACCAGAATCTTCCTCATGCCCCATTCCAGTCAATACTTCTCCCAAAGGTAAACCATTATCCTCATTTCTACAAGATACATTAGTTTTGCCCTTCTGTTGTACTTAATATAAATTAATACATTCATACATTTTTTGTGTGTCTGACTTCTGTTGCTTAACATTTTGTGAAAGATTCATCCATATTATTCCTTGAAGTTAGAGATCATTCTCATTTTGGTATAGTATTCCATTTTGTTAACATGCTACATATGATTAATCCATTCTTTAGTTAATGGGGAATTTCCAGTTCTGGCTTTTACTAATTTTGATATAAATATGCATTTTTGTTAGAATATGTATGGTAGTGGAATTTCTGAGTTATAGAATATGCATATGTTCAGTTAGATACTACAAATTTATGTTCACACTGGCACCTATATATGAGGTGGGTATCAGAGCCTTGCCAGAGTTATAACCCTATGTTATAACTTAGGGTTCAACCACCATTTTTGTAGCACCTCAGGCCTACCCTAAAGTTCAGTGACTTTCCTATCTGTTTCAGAATTTGTTCTTTTTTTAAAAAAATTAAGTCATATATACTTTTCCCTACTCTCATTACTTTTTGTGTCAGTTAAGCACTTAGCCTTACTAATTACATTTTCTTAGGGTTTGTTCAGTTAATATTTATTAAGCTTCACCTGGCTTGAAAATTTACTGGGGTTAAGAGTGTATATTTTGGAACTGAACTGAATTCAAATCTCAGCTCTGCTACTTAACTAGCTTTGTGGTCCTGGCAAGTATGTAACCTCTCTGTGCCTCAGTTTCTTCATCTTTAAAATGATTGGGACAATAGTACCTATCTTACAGGATCTTTATAAGGATTAAATGAGTTGATAATTGTAAAAATACTTAAAACAGTGCCTGGACATTTAGATATTTAATTTAGCTCCCAGCTACTTTTCATCATCATTATTAATTGTTATTATTTACAAAACCCTACCCTGGGAGTTGTTAAGGATACATAGCTGGCTTAGATATAGCAACTGCCTTCTAGGATCTCTTAATAAAGTAAGGTGATGAGATGCCAAACATAAAATCAAAAAATGAAAGAGATAGATTTTATAGATCATAAAGGATCTTGAATGTTACAATGAGGAATTTGGATTTGGTTCTGTAAGTAGCAAAGAACTACTAAACTTCATAAGCCCAGAAATGGAAAAGTTAGAAAAAATATTTTAAAAGATTATCTAAATAAGAAATGGGAATGAAGTTTCTATTTGACACAATGGAAATGTTCTAAAATTATATTGTGATGATGGTTTTACAACAGTGCAAATTTACTAAAAATCATTGAATCACACACTTAAAATAAGTGGATTTTATGGTATGTGAATGATACTTGAATAAAACTGTTGATAAATAAAGATCTAGTTATATTCCAAATCTCTCATTTCACAAATGTGAAAGCTGAGACCCAAAAATTTTCTCCTATTCTGAAGATTTTCTGTTTGCTTTACTTACTGTGCTCTTGGCTGTGCAAAAGCTTTTTAGTTTGATCACATCCTAGTAATGTATTTTCGGTGTTGCTTCAGTTCCTCAAGGTGGTCCTCCTCAGAAAATATTCTCCCACTTCATTTCTTCAAGTGTTTTCCCTACACTCTCTTCTAGTATTTTTATAGTTTCATGTCTTAAGTTTAAATCTTTTATCCAGTGAGAATCAATTTTTGTTAATAGTGAAAGGTGAGAGTCCACTTTCAGTCTTCTACAGGTCGCCAACCAGTTCACTCAGCATCATTTGTTAAATAAGGAGTCTTTCCCCATTGAGTGTTCTTGATAGACTTACCAAAGATCCAATGATGATAAGTGGCTGGGTTCATCTCTTGGTTTTCTATTATGTTCCATAAATCCATCACTCTGTTTTTGTGCCAGTACCATGCTGTTTTGATCACAACAGATTTATACTACAGTCTGAAGTCTGGTAATGTGATACCTCCTGATTTGTTCTTATTTTTGCGTAATGTATTTACTATTCAAGGTTTTTTCTGATTCCATATAAAATGAACTACTATTTTTTCAATTTCTTTAAAATATGACAATGGTGCTTTAATAGGGATTACATTAAATCTGTAGATTGCTTTGGGTAATATGGACATTTTAACAGTGTTGATTCTTTCCAGGCATGAGCATAGTATGTTTTTCCATTTGTCAACAACTTCAGCTATTTCTTTTCTCAGAGTTTCATAGTTCTCCTTATAGAAATACTTCACGTCACAGATATTTGATCTTCTTTGGCACTATAGTAAAAGGAATAGAGTCCTTGATTCTTTTTTCTTTTTCTTTTTCTTTTTTTTTTTATTAAAGGGTAACTATGTACATTAATGCCCTTCTGGGGTACAGTGTGGGGTTTTCACACACTATCTGAAACACTTCCATCAAACTTGTTAACATAGCCTTCATGTCATTTTCTTATTGTTTTAAAATGTTCATATTCTACTCTTAGAAAGATTCACTTGTACCCATGTAAGATAAACCATAGAGGTAATCCCTCCAATCACCCTCCCTCCACCCATCCACTCCCTTCTGCTCTCCCTTTCCATATTCTTAGGCTATAATTAGGTGATAGCATTTATATGAAACCTATAAATTAGTTTCATAATAGGGCTGTGTATATTGGATATTTTTTCCTCCATTCTTGTGATACTTTGCTCAGAAGAACATTTTCCAGCTCCATCCATGTAAAAATGAAGGAAATAAAGTCTCCATCTTTCATTATGGCTCCATAGTATTCCGTGGTGTACATATACCACGGTTTGTTGATCCATTCATGGATCGATGGGCACTTGGGCTTCTTCCATGACCTGGCAATTATGAATTGGGCTGAAATAAACATTCTAATACAAATATCTTTGTTGTAATGCGATATTTGGTTGTCTGGGAATATACCTAATAAAGGAATTGCAGGGTCAAACAGCAGGTCTATTTTTAGTTCTCTAAGTGTTCTCCAGATGTCTTTCCAAAAGGAACATATTAGTTTACATTCCCACCAGCAGTGTAGGAGTGTTCCCTTTTCTC
>CAUYQV010061534.1:0-24592 GCA_963574575.1 Galagoides demidoff
TGATCTCTTAATGTTTACCAGGCCACAAAACTACTAAAATATTTAAATCTTTTAAAATCAATACTATTATGTGGAGGAAAGGGAACACTTCTACACTGCTGGTGGGAATGCAAATTAATACATTCCTTTTGGAAAGACGTCTGGAGAACACTTAGAGAACTAAAAATAGACCGGCCATTCGATCCTACAATTCCATTATTAGGTATATACCCAGAAGATAAAAAATCACATTACAATAAAGATGTTTGTATCAGAATGTTTATTACAGCCCAATCCATAATTGCCAGATCATGGAAGAAGCCCAAGTGCCCATCAATCCACGAATGGATCAATAAATTGTAGTATATGTATACACCATGGAATACTATGCAGCCCTAAAGAAAAACAGAGACTTTACCTCCTTCATGTTTACATAGATGGAACTGGAAAATGTTCTTCTTAGCAAAGTATCACGGGAATGGAAGAAAAAGTATCCAATGTACACAGCCCTTTTATGAAACTAATTTATAGCTCTCAAATGAAAGATACAACTTAATTCTAGCCCAAGAATATGGGGAGGGGGTGGGGAAAGGGAGGGGAGAAGAGCAACCGGGTGGTAGGAGGGTGACCAGAAAGATCACCTATATATCTGTCTAACAAGGGTACAAGTGAACTTTTCTAGAACTAGAATATAAATGTTTTGACACAATGACTAAACAAATTACATGAAATCTATGTTAACCAGCTTGATGAAAGTATTTCAAATTGTATATGAAAACACTACACTGTACCCCATGTTTGCATTTAATGTATACAGCTATCATTTAATAAAAAATAAATAAATTGGCTACAAGTTAAAAAAATAAAATCAATACTATTACAATTAAAATAAGTATATATTTGCTCCAAAGAACAAAAATTCCCATAAAATTAACATTTATAGCAGCATTAGTAACTATCAATATACTAACCTATTTGAAATCATATTTCTTAGAGACTAGTTGTTTATCCAGGAGAAAATCCTATTCTAAGATATTGATCACTTAATTTTGCTATAAAATTAATTCCTTTCTTAAGGCAAAGTGCTTTTCAAAGCTATTGTGATTTCAAACTCTAGAGAGAGACCAGTTCCAAGTAAAAGTTGCACTGCTCTACCCAATCTTATTTTGCAGGTTATGTCTTTTCAAAAGACCTGGAATGATTAGTAAAAGCAAAAAAAGTCAAAAACATGGCTTCTATCACCATGCATCAAGAAGGGGTAGGCTTTAACTATCTATTTTTTTTCTAATTCAAAAATGTGAACACATTTCAGTTCAATTTTGAATAAAATAACATCATTTTCTCTGCTCTCATTTTGGTTTTCTATCATTGCCAGTACTTCCTGTCTTGATGAGAAACAATACCTTAGAGATGAATTATGGGGGAAACAAGATGGTTGGGAATCCCAGGGATGAATCCCAAAAAGTTGACTAAAATAGGAACTCAATAAACACTCTACACATGGGCAGTGCCTGTGGCTCAGTGAGTAGGCCAACCAGATATACCAAGGGTGATGGGTTCAAACCTGGCCCCGGACAAACTGCAACAAAAAAACAGCTGGGCACTGTGGCAGATGCCTGTAGTCCCAGCTACTTGGGAGGCTGAGGCAAGAGAATCACCTAAGCCCAAGTGAGACTGTCTCTATAAAAAAAAAAAAAAAAACTCTACACATAACCAAATTACAGTAATGAGAATCACAGGGATGGCATGAAGAGATTGGCTTGGGGAGAAACAAAGTGAATTAACCAAAGACAAGTGTGTTAACAGGGCACATTTACAGAGTTTACAGAAATGTAAATGAAGTACAGCCCCATCCTCACAGGGCTTTCCACCTTCAAAGCCATTTGAATTCTCCCAAGTCTGCTTCACTCTGGCCTGTAGCTTTCTAAGTTTCTCTTCAAAACTATTGTTTCTTTGTCCCTGAATCCTTGATAGGTGGGTATTTGTGGTTTGCCATGGCACTTATGGACTCACCACAGCCATACAAGACCAAGTTATCTCAAAGGCCAGCATCCGCTCCATTCTGACCGATGTGGTTTGAGTCCAGCATCCCCCCCATCTCCAATCAGCTCTGGACAGTAGTAGTGAGGTTGCCCCTTCTGGACTATGTGTGCGGCACAATTGAATGACCAGAACCTGTATATAAGGCACTGAATGACCAGCACCTGTATACTATGAAGTAGATAATCTCGGGGTATTTTATAGAAACAGCCACTAACGTGTCAGACTGATCTTTACATTAAAAGGCTGTTTTTGAGACTGGGCAGAGAATAGTGAAAATGATGAGACTGATATTAAAAAAGAATGAATTAAAATTTCTATAAGAAGTCAAAAGCAGAAATCTTTGGAAAATGACCACAGTAATATAGATAGGAAAATCCATTGTATTATCTGTTTAGGACAAAATACTAGCCATATTTTTGCCTTTTACACATAGGAGAAATGGAAATGAATGCCAATAGTGGCAGTTTGAAAAATGTAAACTCAGTATGCTAGGTTAGAAAAATTATTAATTATAAAATGGTATAAATGAAATAAATGATAGAATTTCCATTTATAAATGATTAAATACAGGGCAGAAAAAAATGTATCCATGATAACTAGTCAAAGATCACAAAACAATCTGTTGTCAGGTTTAAAAACAGAATTCAAAAGTCTGATTTCTGAAATCTCTGATTTCTTCTGGGTCACCCGATGTAAGTATACTAACAAAAATAAGTCAATCTTTCTCACATATTTGAAACAATATTGCTTAATATAAAAAGAAATAGAACTCTTTTTCAATAAGAAAATTAGTAAATTTTAAGGGCATAAAATACCTTTATTTGCCATATCAAATATATATTTATGAAAGCAAAAATTACTTTCTTGCTTCATTTAGCATTCATCCACAGCTAAAATTCATTAATTAATCCCCATTCATACTGCTTTAATAGTTTTCAATACACTCTAAACAACAATAAAAGTTCTATTTTTTGGATTGTTATATTAAAGGACGATCTGCCTGACAGGAGATTTTCCTAGATCTCTTTTTCCAGATTCATGGCTTTGAAACATCTTTGACATTTTATGTATTTACCTAGTATATACACAAATAAATAAGTCTGTATATGTAATAAATATTGCATGCATATATAGGTGTTACTTAAATGTGTATATATATATATGTGTGTGTGTGTGTGTATATAAAAGAAAATTACACAAAACCCTACATACTCCTGTCTGCAATATTCTTTGATATTTCCACTTCTTTTGCTACGTGATTTCCTCTGGCCGATCACAGCTTACTAAATTGATTTCACAAGCCACTTAATGAGTTGCAATCTGTAGTTTTAAAAATACTGCTCTAGACCAATTAAATATACTTTATTTCAGGTTTCTTCAATTAATCTGATACACCTGAAGACAAACAGTGTCATTGGAAATGTCATACAGATCCACAAATATTCTTCCTAGTAACCCATGTAGCCAGCCTTTCTCTATAAATTAGTATGGCCAGTGTCACTGTAAATCTTTTAGGCATCTTCTTTATCTGCAGAAAGAACCTATTTTCAAATGGAGAAAAGATTCCCCACTGAAAAACAAACTAAACCACACAGTAAATCTAACAGAAAGTGATTAATGGGGATTTTTTTTGTCAGCATAGTCCAGCTTCCTTCCCTCAAGAAGTGTGAATGGGACCTCAAATTTATCTTCCTTAACATGTTACCACTTAGTGCGGTGTTCTAGAGCTACATTTGCTAGTTAATAATTAATCAAAAGGATTGCCACTAATAGCAGTAGAAAGGAGAATGAATGGGTAGGATTTACCCTGCATATGGGAAGATTTCCAACCATGACACCACAGCGAGATGTCTTTACAACATAAGAACACTGGCCTTTATGAAATCTGGGTAGCATATTAGATTTTTTAAAATGCAATCATCTTGAGAAAAGCAAGTTTTAATCTCCCTACCCTGATAATGCTTACTATTCCATACCACCTCCTTTTCAGGCCCTCACGTCCCCTAAACCTTCTCTATCAAATAATACCCTGGCCTTGTGCTTCAGAGCACTTGTGCTGACAGTATTAATTATTCTATCACTGTTTGTTTTATGACTGCTGTCCTGCCAAGACTGGAAGCTGCCTAGTTCGCTGTGGAATGCACAATGCCTGGCCATAGGCAAAATAAACAGTACTCAATAAACGCTTTTTGAATGGATGAACGAAAGTGAGTGAAGAGAAAATAGATCATCGTGTGTTTTCTGCTCCCAAATAGAGGTCGAGACCAAAGGTGCCAGTGGCACTCTGCAGCATTCACTGAGAAGCATTGTCTTTGCTCCTGTTCATCCAAGCCCAGAACCTGTAGTTATGTTCAACTCTTTTCTACCCACATTGTATCCCATTAAATTCATGTTCACTGGGTCCTGTCACGGGCCAGGAACGACTTGTTTCTCTCCATTCCTCATCTCCATTCCACTTCTCCTTGAGGTTACTGCAGTGACCTCTTAAAACTTCTCTGGATCCTGCCTTCAGGTCCTATCCCTGCCCCAGTCTGTCCCGCACATGGCTGCCCAAGTCATCTTCCTGAAATATATGTCATTCCCCTGCTGAAAATTCTCAGACCCACACTTCTAAGCCTAGCACGCAAGGTCCCTCCTTTTCCCCTCGGTTTATCTCCCTAACATCAATTCTACACCCATTTGTACCCACAAATCCTTACAATTTGCTGAAGGCAGTTGCATCATTCCAGAACTTGAATATGCTGCTCTTTCTTCTTAAACATCCTTCCCACTCTCTCTACCTGATACATACTTCGTGCATTCTTAAAGATTTAAGGCAATTGATACCGTCTCTGTGAACCTTCGCTTGTCTGTCACCTTCCTAGGCCACTGCTCCTCTTCTGTGCTCCTGCGCACTGTGCATTACAAGGCCATAATGGCATTTATTAAATTCTGCTGCTATTGTTTGTTAGTGTGCCCCTCACCACCAGCCTGCAGCGTCCTTCAGAATGAATGTTAGCAGCAAGAAAGAAGAGTTGACATAAATCCATTTTTGTATCTATAGTACCTATCACAGATGTTGACCATAATAAATTGTGTTCATCAGAATCCATAGTTCCTGGAAGTACAATTCAATATTGCTACCTTATGCAAAAAGGGAAATACTACAAGATTGTGGTAGCTAACAAATTTTCTGGAATAAGCAGGTTGTATAGCTTGAATGCTACTCAACTAACAACTCAGCTGGGACAGAACTCCTAGTCACTATAAGGGACTGTTCTGGCTAAAACTTCACTCTCACTGCCCTGGACCAATGATATGGCCAGTAGTTTCTCGAGCAAAGCTTCCCCAGAACAACCAAACATTTCACCACTATACTTCTACACCAATCATTCATTGTTTTTTTAAGTTTTTTTATTTTGTTGGGGATTCATTGAGGGTACAAAGAACTAGTTACATTGATTGCATTTGTTAGATTAAAAACCCTCTTATCATTATTTACTTCTTCCTTCCAAAGCTCACCAACAGAAGAGTGCCATTGCGTGTGCAGAACCTATAAGCCACTTGCTCAGGTACCCTTTACACAGGTGTATGTGCTTGGGGAAATTGAGTTTACCTGTGGAATCCTAGCTGCAAAGGAGTCTGGGAAATGTAGTTCTGACCTTCCCATCTCAACAGTTTGAGAAGCCATGCTAAAAATGGTTTGGGGTGGGTGATGAGTGAGCTACTTTGCAGTTCCTGTCATACAAATGCCTAACAACTGAGAAGAGGGAATGAACAGATAGAAATACTAATGGTAAAGGTCATAATTATTATCTTCACTCCTCCATATTCTACTGTTTCAAATAATTTTAATACATAATTCAAAGTTAGCTTTTAATTAACAAAATATGTCATTATTCCTTCAAAGATATTATTTGCATTTTTCAGGCAATTATTTCTTTTGCTCTGTTCTCTAGCACATCATCTGCTTTTAGATTTTTCTAATGCTCAAGAATGAGCATCTGTGTTCCTTCCATTTTAGCTTGTTATTTGAAATATATCACATTCCTTTTTTTCTGGTACAGGAACATGAACCCTCTGATTATAACATATATTGACTATCAGCAGCAACAAAAGATTATTTCAAGTGTGAAACTAAATCTCCACATTATTTCTATCAACAGATATATGGACCACAATTTTTATTTCTCCTTTTGTAGTTGGTGCTTTTACAGTAAATCAATGACAACAATTAGCTACATATTTTAGATATATTTAGTATAAAACTGTTTTGTAAAACTCCATAAGCCCAAATAAATTCATTTTTTTACCCTATGGCTTAGCTCTTTTTTTCCCCCAAAGATCAAGCCCCAAATTAGCAACTTTCTAGTACATTTTCAACCCAAGTCTTTTTATATACCCAGACTGAGTTTCTAAAGATAAAATTATGCTTAGTCATAGTACTTTCTCTATCCCAATCCAGCCACTGACTTGCTGGGTGACACAGCTGAGCTGTGTAAGATGTAGCATTTTGTTTTATTATGGCAAATGAACCATAGGAAGCATCAAGAGGTTAGGAGGCTGAAACTCCAGGAGAGTAACAACAAATGAAGATTTTGCCATAACAACAATGATGTGAATTCCTTTTTAATACAGGAACATGAACCCTCTGATTATAACATATATATGCCTTATAATTTTTTTTTAAAGTGTTTCTTTGGATAAATAATCTTCACATTTCTGGGAAGCAATCGAGTACTCTCTCTATTTTAAAGATGAGGAAACTGAATTTGGATCAATCAAACAAGTATCTATTGACCACCTACTAAAAGCCAGGTCCTGTATTAGGTGTTGGGGCTGGCAAGCTAACGCTGGAGACACTGTGGTATAATCCAAGTGTGCAGTAAGTGCCCTGAGGGGAAAGTACAGGGTAGAACAGGTGCACAAAAGCAGCTCTTAGCCCACACTCCAGGAGAAGGTAAGTAACATTCAAACCATTGTGTCTTACCCAGGGGCAACTTTGGCCATAACATCCTATTCCTGGGACATTACCCAATGTCTGGAGACATATTTGATTGTCACTATTGGCTGAAGAGGTGGAACTGACCTCCAGTGAGTAGACAGACTGTATGCTACTAAACCTGTGTCCAAGTCTCATCCAAAGGGTAGTCCTCCCAAAACAACAAATCATTCAGTCCAAACTGTCAAAGTGCTTCGGAGGACAAACCTTAATCTAAACTGAGCAGGTGGAAGGATGAGGGAACAGTGTGTACAGGTGGAGGGAGGACAGAGACTAGAGTGAAAATTGCTCAGTGAAGGACTTCCACACTGATTCAGTCACCAGGTTTTTCCTGGGCTAAAATATACATAAAATAAAATTTACCATGTTTAACCGTTTTAAGTGTATAGTTTTAATGTACCTTCACATTGTCATGCAATCATCACCACTCATCCCCAAAACTTTTTCATCTTCCTTAAGATGTGTCTTAAACAACTGCCCGTTCCCCACTTCTCCCAACCCCTGGCAACCATCCACTGTTCTACTATCTACTCCAGGTATCCTCCAACTATGGCCCGCAGGCCATATGCAGCCCACCTAGGACATTGATTTGGCCCACTGGGTGTTTTTGCTGCCGCTGCCTGTCCTGCTTAGCAGCTGACTCGTCCCAGGGCCCACAGTCCAGCCCTCCAATGGTCTGAGGAACAGTGAACTGGCCCCCTGTTTAAAAAGTTTGAGGACCCCTGATCTACTCTCTTGCTGACTACTCTACTTTCTATTCATACAGAAGGATCATATAATATTGTCCTTTCACATCTGGCTTATTTCAGTCAGCATAATGTTTTCCAGGCTCATTTATGTTGTAGCATGTGTCAAATTTTCCTTCCTTTGAAGGCTAAATAATATTCCATTGTGACCATATACCTCATTTTGTTCATCCAGTCATGTATCTATGCACACTTCAGTTGCTTCTATCTTTAGATGATTATGGACGAGCTGTCATAAACATGCATGTGCAGGTAAATGTTTGAGTCCTGCTTTCAGTTCTTTCGTATATATACTCAGAAGTTATTCACCAATTACTATATTTATTTGTAATAAACTTTGCTTTATTTTATTATTTCATTTTTTATTTCAGAATATTATGAGGGCACAAATCTTTTGGTTTCATGAATTGCTTTTGTATAGTTTAAGTCAGGGTTATAAGGGTTCCCCTCACCCAGAGAGTATGCATTGTATCCCCTAGGTGTGAGTTTACCCCTCCCTTCCTGCCCCTTCATACCTGTTTGCTTTCTGTTGTGCATATAGGTGTTGATTGATCAGTTCCATTTCAATAGCAAGTACATGAGGTGTTTGCTCTTCCATTCTTGCAATACTTCTCTTAGAAGCATGATGTAGGTTCCATCCAGGTTGTGTTTGTGTACACTTCCTGGCATTTTTCTAGAGCTTTTATTTGGTAAGAATAATACCCAAAATCCCTCTGTCATGGATCCTATGTTCTAGTGAAGGAAAGCAAAATAAGTGAACTAATAGACAAGATCATTTCAGAGAGTGCTATGAAGAAAATAAGCAGAGGACATGTGGAATGAATAAGTGGACCTCAGAGTGCTAAGACTGGAAAGCCTTATTCTGCAGGACAGCCAGGTGAGCACTCTGTATTTCCTTTTACAAGCAATGAAAACTTCAGAGAAGTTAAATAAATTGCCCACAGTTACACAGCTAATAAATTCTTCAGGCCAGACTAGAACCCAGACTTTCTTTTGAGCTGGAAAGTTGGCCTAGGGTACATGTTTTTTAAACACAGCAACCCGCACCTGCCTCCTAGACTTCTGGCCTTTTTCATCTGCTTTGATGATTCACTCTAGAAACAACTCTGTGAATGGCAAGAAGACATTTTCATGTTCTGCTTACCCACCCTCATTCTATACCCAGCTCTGGCACTGGTGTTCCCTTTTATTGTTGAAAGGGTTTTCTATAAGTACAGAATAAAGTAGTGTTGATTCTAAAAAGAAATGTCCTACTTCCCCATAGCCTTGCTTTAAAATAAATAATTTATTTTTTGTTCAAAATAAAAAATAACATAGGACCTGCATAAGTGATACCTGACAAAATATAGATGATTTCTGTTGAACAATAGGAATATTGTTGCTTCTAACCTTTGCTTTCATGCAAGGTCATGTACAGCTTACATAAATATTACATGAAACCTGTTTTGCAAAGAATCACTGTCTGTGATGATTTACAAAGGCAGAGGTCCATTGGCCAGATCTACCTTTTAAAAAATCAAAAGCTTTTATTTTCTTACAAGAGAAAGAAAGTGGCCCTTTCTAAGTAGGTAAACACACATATCCTTTCACGTAGGATTAAGACCTTAACATTGCTAATGTGTACAGTTAAAATTTCTCAAAGCTTCTTT
Organism: Galagoides demidoff; assembly: GCA_963574575.1. NCBI lineage: Eukaryota > Metazoa > Chordata > Mammalia > Primates > Galagidae > Galagoides > Galagoides demidoff. The sequence goes on from CAUYQV010061534.1 coordinate 9,399, forward strand.
ATGAAAGTAGGTATCAAGTGACACGATGTGTTGTAATTCATTTCAGACTCCAAACCTCATTGGTTGGAAAAGCAAAAATATATTATGACACAAAGTTTATATCAGGAAAAAGGGTAATACTCTTTTCCTTTTTTTAAATTCTCATTTCATCTTTTGCTATAATGTGAGCTGTTATAGAATTAAATAGTGAATAGATATTTTTAGGCTTTAACATGTTTTATAAAAATTGGCCAATTTTGCTTAATATACTTGCACTATGAACAAATAGTTGCTGAACAATACTTTAATTGTGCTATTAAAATTATAATGTGTCATTGTGGGGCTAAACATCTTCCTACAGATTGGTTTGGTACAATAAAAAAAATACCCTGTGCAAAATGTTTAACATGTTTAGAAAAGTTTTAACTTATTAAGAACCCCATAATTACTGCCCAAGGGACCTCTTATTTTTGTCTTTTATCATTGATCTTAGCTCTTCATGAACATATTACTTAATGTAAGACTACAGGAAGTAAAAAAGAATTTTTCATTTCCTTTTCACAGTATCTCCTTCTACCTCTCCCATATTTAAGAGGCTACCTCCTCAGACTCCTTGTTAGTTATTCAATAATCAACACTTCAATTAAATTCCCCTTAATACAAATACTTAGCACTTTTGTTAAGTGTCAGGCACCATGCTTGACAATGAAGACACAAAGGTGAACAAGAAAGAGAAAATTTTTGCTGTATAAGGTTTACAATCTGGTTAAGTGGACAAAAAATGAAATAACATGAAGTTCACAGGCATCATGATGGGGAAAGTAGAAATTACTACTAGGATAAGAGCATCAAAACCAGTATTCTGCAGAGAGTAGAGATATGGAAAAGGAGAAATGGCAGGAAAAGATCCCAGAAGAAGATGCAATTATCTCAACCCTCAAGAACTTCCCCAAAGTCTCATCATTACCAAGGGAAGAGCCAGATTGTGAAACTGAATTTTGAACCCCTTCCATCTGACTCCTTTCCATCATGCTGCTGGGCACCCGATCACCCCAACTGGCTCCTTCTGGAATCCTTGCTGATGAGCTGGGAAGGTTCAGGGATTATATCTCCTAAGCTGTGATGTTATCTTCACTAATCTCTATTTTTGTTACCTTGGCTTTAGGCATGAATTACAGTTTCTGTTGAGACTACAGCACCCCCTAACCCCAGGTAGTTTGTCCTGAACCCTGATTCTCTGCCTAGCTCTTGCCAAATTCTCCCACTGCCATCCTCACAATTCCTGGGGATCCAAGGGTCTAGCACTCAGTAACTTCCACTATAGGATGGATCCCCACTTCTCAGACAGAAGTCATAAGTATTGCCTTCCATCTCACCTCACTCTCAAAGTGAACGCCTAGAAAGCTAACACAATTTCATGAGGAATGTAGCCACATCCCAACTACCACTAGCCAACTGCCAGCTGTCTTCTTGCTTGAAGTGGAAATATGTATCAATTAAGGTTCCTTGGTTGCAAGCAACACAAATCATTGTGAGCTTATTTAGTGCGGGGAAAAAAAAAATTGAAAAAAGTTGAATAGTTTGCAAAGCTAAAAGAAAATCTAAAGTTCCAAAGTTCAGAAGGCCAGAAAGCAGAGCCGTTCTGGGCATTGAGGCAGCAGCAAGGAAGGGTAAATCTCTTCAGGAGGCCACTAGTAGGATGGGTCTCCTTTGAACACATTCCAGGGAAAAGGCATCAAATTCTAGGACCTAGAAATCCCTAGGCTGTGTGCCCACAGGTTGGCCAGAAAAGACAGGTACCATATTGACCCTATAGAAGAGGAGTGAGTCACCAAAGCACAGTCGGGATGCTAGTGCCACAAGAAAAAATAAATATTGCACTTCCAAAAATTTAAATGTCCACAAGAGCAGTCATTTTTGCTTCTGAGTGATTTCTCAGACACCAAGTTTTGAGAGTTTCCAGCTTATATCCTACTCCGTACTTGCCTGAACATAGTTTAAGGATGCCTTCCAACCATGTCGACATGGTTTCCCAAGCTCTCCACATAGAAGCATCAGAAATCTTGAAATATATGGCTATCAAATAAAAATCAAGTTTTATACTTTATTTTATTTTGTTTTATTATTTTGAGACAGTCTCAAGCTGTTGCCCTGGGTAGAGTGCCGTGACATCATAACTCACAGCAACCTCCAACTCTTGGGCTCAAGTGATCCTCTTGCCTCAGTTTTTCTATTTTTAGTAGAGATGGGGTCTCACTTTTGTTAAGGCTGGTCTTGAACTCTTGAGCCTCAAGCAATCCACCTGCCTTAGCCTCCCAGAGTGCTAGGATTACAGGTATGAGCCACTGCACCTAGCCTATACTTAATTTTAAGCTGTATTTCTCCAGAATGGTAACTGTTTCATGACTAGTCATGTATATATCAATGATAATCCACTAATAAATCATCTTGTTATATATACCATATATTTTTTTTTCAGGTTAATGTGAGGGTACAGACAACTAGGTTATAGTATGTCCCTTTGTTAGATAGAGTCCCTCTTATAGTGACGTCCCCCACCCCAAAAGTGCCATATACCCTTATATTATACCCATTAAGTGGGAGCACCCCAATCCCCTACTCTCCTCTATCTCATCTCTCTCCTCACCCTCCTCCCCCCAGCACCATTTACCCAACTGTTTGCTTTTGTTTGGTTTATCAAAGATCAGACAGCTATAAGAGACTGATTTTATTATCTCTTGATTTTCTATTTGGTGCCATATGTCTATGTCTCTACTTTTGTGCTGATACCATGCTGTTTTGATCACTGTGGACTTGTAATATAACCTAAAGTCTCAGAATGATACCTCTGGCTTTGCTTTTATTACTATAAATTGCTGTAGCTATACAGGGTTTTTTTTTTTCTGGCTCCATAAGAAACAAAGAACTGTTTTTCTAATTCTTCAAAGTATAGTATTGGTACAGATATTTTTAACAATGTTGATTCTTCCCAGCCTAGAACATGATATGTTATATCGTTTGTTAATATCTTCTACTATTTCTTTTCTTAGGGTTTCAAAATTCTCTTTGTAGAGGTCCTTCATCTCTTTTGTTAGGTATATTCCTAGGTATCTCATTTTCTTTGAAGCTACTGTGAAGGGAATTGTGTCTTTGATTAGCTTCTCAACTTGGCTGTTATTGGCATATATAAAGGCTAATGATTTGTGGACATTGATTTTATATCCTGAGACATTAATATATTTTTTTGATGACTTCCAGGAGTCTTGTGGTTGAGTCTTTGGGATTCTCTAAGTATAAGTTCATATCATCAGCAAAGAGGGAGACTTTGACCTACTTTGCACCCATTTGGATGCTCTTTATATCCTTCTCTTGCCTGACTATATTGGCTAGAACTTTCAGCACCATGTTGAATAGTAGTGACAATAGAGGACAACTTTGTCTGGTTCCAGTTCTAGGTGGAAAAGCTTTCAGTTTTACTCCATTCAGTATTATATTAGCTGTGGGTTTGTCTTAGATGACTTCAATCAGCTTAAGAAATGTGCCACCTATGCCTATATTTTAAGCGTTCTTGTTAGAAAAAGATGCTGATAGTCTGGGCACGGTGGCTCATGCCTGTAATCCTAGCACACTAGAAGGTGGAGATGGGCAGATCGCTGGAGTTTAGGAGTTCAAAACCAGCCTGAGCAAGAGCAAGTCTCTAAAAAATAGCCAGGCACTGTGCCAGGCACCTGTAGTCCCAGCTACTTGAGAGGATTGCTTGAGCCCAGGAGTTTGAGGTTGCTGTGAGCAACCTCACTCTAGACATCCACTCTATCCAGGAGGACAAAGTGAGATTCTGCCTCAAAAACAAAATGAAAGAAAAGAAAGAAAGAGAGAGAGAAAAGAAAAAGAAAAGGAAAGGATGCTGAATTATATATATTAATTCTATATGTCCTTACCACTTAGACCAACTCCTTAAAGAGAAAATCTTCCCCCATACCTATCTGAGCACTTAAAAAATTGTTCTTTCTCTTGAGGCAAAGGTTTTTAAACCTATTTTTCTACTTACATTTTTAGGAGTCTTCCAAATAAATTGTCATGGAAGCCCTCAAAATGAAATATTTTTTGTTGGGCTTTCCTCACTAACTATAACACAAAGACACACATCTGGTGGTTTCAGGTCACCCTGTTGTCCTATCTATTTCCTGAAAGAATTCCACATAAAGGCAGAAAATACTAAGGGCCTGTTTTTCATATTCCTCATCTTTGAGCACCTAAATCTTGGTCCTCATGGCATTCTTTGGAGTAAATTTTCTCAGCACTTGAATATGGAAGGCCTGCTACTTATCATTTGACAAGGTTCGATATGGCTGATCCTGAAGATGATGGTGATGATGGTGTTAATGACACTAACAGCCAACATTCAAGAAGCCCTTACAGTACCCGGGCTCTGTCCTGGGCACTTTGTGTGCATTATGTTTTCATACTGCTGGGAATAATCTAGCAGTGAGGGACGCTTACAGGAAACACAGAAAAGAGAAATGATATTTACTAGAGCCAAGCCTTGAATAAATGTAAAGAATGAGAAGAGGAAATCCAGAGATCAAGTGGAGAAATCAGCTTAAAAGGAACAGCAACAGTCCATCCATAATAACATTGCTAAGAGACTGGAATAAACTCAGTTTTGGAAACACTTCTATGAAATAATTCTCTTGTAAAAATTTCTAGTTTCTCAGTGAAATAAAAAGAAAACATGGTTAGAGAGAAGGCGGTGGGTACTCATTGGAGGGGATGAGAAAAACGGTAGGCAACAGAGTAGCTACCACTAACTCAGGCAGAAATGAAAGACCCTGTCACAGTAATATGGAAAAGAGGGGAGACTATAAATCCCATGTAGAAAAGATACAAGATATCCCCATGGTTGTCCATAACTCTTAAAGGATGACTGTGCATTATCGTAAAACAAGCTAGTGCAGGACAAAGAGAAACAATCTTTTGTAAATATTGTGGCCCTACTTCTAAATCTTTACTTAATAGATGGAATTTAAGGGAAAGAGGTTCTGTAATATTTTTTCCCCTTTGAATTGTGTCTAATTCAACACAAGAGGAAGCAACACCACACACTTCTTAAGATAGGATGAATTCAGGTCATATGATTGCTTTGTTAGGGTAAATTCAGGTCACGTGACTATTCTTCTTAGGGTGGATTCAGATCACATGACTACTCATGTTAGGGTATTTTCAGGTCATGTGATTGCTCAGTTAAGGTAAGTTCAGGTCACATGACTACTCATGTTGTTCTCCACTTCCCTGGTTCAATATTTTCATTTAAGAGGTATTCTTTTGTGGATAAGGATACTTATTGTACCTCTTTGACTGGCAAAAGGGGCCCAGATTTTCTTTCTAATTTATAAAGTATCCTATCCATACAGCTGTAGCCATAACTATTGCTACAGGATTTCCAAGTATTGGTGTCCTCTTTCAACCTCCCCTACACCTCCCTCTTTCCAGATAACCTTTGCACACAAGGATACTCATCCCAAGGGAAGAGCTTGTGTCTCATGTGATAACCTCAGCACTTAGTATGGTGTTTGTTGAAGGAATGAACAAATGATTCACTGATGAGCAAATACTGAATTATTCTAACAGAAATTGGAGTTCAATTTCTGCTGCACAATATGGGAGAGGCAACAACACCACGTCTTCCTTTCAAATATAAAGGTAAGCATTCTTTCCTCTAAGAATTGTCAAGGTACCATGATTATCCATCCACCTAGCCCAACTTTCTCCAGGTAAGCAGGAAAAAAAAATCAAATCCCTAAGGGAATCTCTGTGCCTAGCACAGATGGATTGTTCTCAACTAAGAAACAGCAAAATATCAACATATTAATACATTCACTGCTTCCCCCAAACTCCACAATCTGTAGAAGGCTACTTTCGATTTATGTGGAGCTATTCCTAACTCATGACCTTATGGCATGTCCTGTACCTGATTCTTCTTTCTAGTACTTGAAATGCTTTTCACCAAATGCCTAGGGAAGCAAGTGGGTGCAAGCCCCAGAAATTGTGTCTGGCACTACTTCCTTCCAATAGTTATGGGGGTTTTTTGCTTGTTAAATATCAAAATCAAAATAAGCATTATTCATCCCTGAAATGTGAAATAAAAATGATCCCCTTTTAAAAATCTATTTTAAACATGGACTGCATTCAATATTTTTCCTAGGGAAGCAAAGTACAAAAAGGCCAGATTACAAATCAGTGAAGACAGATTCTATTCTAATAGTCAGTTTGCCTGGGTCCTTGGGAAAAACACACAACTTATCTTAACTTTCTCCATATGTTAGTTAAGTGGAAACCAGACATTTTCTTCCTAAGTAAGGAAGAACTGTGGTGACTGGTGAGATGATAGGCATGAAGCACTTGTAGACAGTAATAGCACCGACTATCAGTTTACTTAACCGGTGACAGCTTTTGGCATCTCCTATACACTATTTCTCTTCCAGACATTCTTCTATAGAGCTCACATTAAGAATGAAAAGGTTCAACTGAGTGCACAGAGAAGATAGGCAGCCTTTTTAATCATTTATAGAAAGGAATTAATAACAAACAATTTAAAAACATCTATAATTAAAACAATTCATGCTCTAGGGGAAAAAAAGAAAATTCTATTATTCTCCCAGGGAAAGAGACAGAGCCAGAACTGAGCAAAGTCCTATGAGCCAGGCCTTCTCCCAGTTCCATCCACTGTGCTTTTCATTCAAATTCCCACAAATGCCCTTGGGTGCAGTTTTATTAGCCCCATTGAATACAGAAAGACTAAATCTTAAAGATACCCAGCACAGCATTTTGATAAAATGCAGCTAAATAGTTTTAATGATGTCATTTTCAAGGTAGCCCAGGTAAGATTTGGAATCCTCTATAATAGGTAAGGTGGCTTCTGTTTTGGGTTGGATCTCATATCATGGCCCAAAGGAAGGGGTCAGGGTAGGTCAACCACAAGGAAGGAAAGGCTCTGATACAAGGAAGAGGACAGCACCCATTCAGTGTGTGCAGAGGGTCAGGAAGTGACAAGAAGGAGGAAAACTGTCATTATGTGGCAGGGTGTCCCCTTCAATTTTCTGTCATGTATTCCCACCCTCCAGACTGCCTCAGTGTCCCAGTGAGGTCCTTAGAGGGGAGAGCCCCAAACACCAAGATTATGAGGAATTATGCACTAAAGAAGCCACAAAGTTATTACCTGTTAAAGTGATACTCATGGTCATTAAGATCTGCAGGTGTGGTATATGTATATCATGGAGTTCTACTCAGCCATTAAAAAAGAGGGTGAATTAATACCTTTTGTATCAGCCTAGATGGAGCTGAAGGCCATGCTTTTAAGTGAAGTATCTCAAGAATGGAAAAACAAATGCCTCACTGTTAAAGTGGAAGTTATCCATCAACACCCATGTGCACATTTGGTTGTAAAACCCAACAGAAAGAAGACATGGGGGAGGAGCCTGGAGGGAATGGGTAAATTCACACCTAGCCAGGGCAATGCACACTATTGGGGTGAGGGACACACTTGCAACTTTGAGTCAAACTGTGCAAAAGCAATTCATGTAACTGGAACATGCATACCTCTGTAACATTCTGACATAATAAAATACAATAAAAAAGATCTACAAGTGGGGCAGTGCTGTGGCTCAAAGGAGTAGGGCACTGGCCCCAAATGCTGGAGGTGGTGGGTTCAAACCCAGCCCTGGCCAAAAACTGCAAAAAAGAAAAAAAATCTACCAAGTGCTTCATGCCCATTAACTCACCAATCACAATTCTTACTCAGCTAAGGAAAAAACACCTGATTTTCACTTACTGTATGGAGAAAGCTGAGAAGTTAGGTGTTTTTCCCAAAAATCCAGGCAAATTGGCCATTAGAGCAGAATCTGTCTTCACTGATTTATGAACTGATCCTCTTGTACTTTGCTCATTATTTTCCCCATGCTACACATGCAGCTGTAGGAAGGAGACTACATCTCTATGTGTGCCTGTTGCCATAAGGGTGTTGCCCTTAGGGTCTCACGGAAAAGCGATGTCGCGAAGAATAAGCACACTTATTGAAATTGTGTTTTAAATAAAGGTGACCATCTGCTTGCTCAGGCAAAATGGTGAGCTTCTTTATTTGCTGTTGGTTTTTATAGGCAACCTTGTGCATGCACACTGTACAGTAATGACCTCATTAACATTCATTACAATCCCTCTACACATGTGCACTGGATGTCAATGACTTCATCAATCCATTATGACCACCGATCCTGTAAGTGGCTCCTCCCTGGTAATCTGATAATACACCCAACATACACCTTTAAGCATAACCCTTTCACCATAATCCAGTTTAACATAACTTAATGAAGAACATGTTGTCAGTCATTACTTTCTTTGTTCTTATCTGATGCAGCCTGAGGCTATGGGTGAAAGAGATGATTTGCTTGTCTGTTCTATTGACCATGCCATTTGGAAGCAATTACTTCGAATCTTTAAGCAGAGCATAGAGAAACTTCTTGGGCATACAGGAATTTGTGTGCAAACCTCTGCTCCCATGTAGGCCTTAAACCAGGGGGTTTTTGCTGGAGGCTTTTATTAGGAATTCTCAGGCTGGACTTTTCAAAAGCCTTGCATGAGCCCAGGTTTCATCGGTGCCATTAGATGCCTATATGCACTGGGTAAATTCCTCTTCTCTTGAGGTCCCCTAGCACATTTCCATTCCCAGACCCTAAGGTCAGCAAGTGACCTTTGTCACACTCACAGATCAGGAAAGGTTACTGATGGGTATCTGGCCAGTTTTCCAAAGGGCTTTTTCATTGGCCTTATAAAGTCAACCTTAATTCCTTAATGCAGCCTGGAAATGCTATTCCAGCCAAAGCTTGGTCAAGTTAGGCCCTCAACTAACCTGGCCATATGGGATTCTGCCTCAGTTTCTCACAAGTATGCCTGCACAAAGTCTTTTCACTGCTCTCTCTCAAATAGCATTTTTGGCCAGAGGCATATAGGCTTTTCCACTACATGTTCCCCTCTTCTACCCACTGAGGGAAGCCCCAGCACATTGCTGTGATCAGTTGTGTGGCATAGTCAAGCTAAGAGAAAGTCTGAGCTTATGCCCCTGAGACTGACTCGCCTCCTACATAATATGAAAAAGACTCAGAAGGCCCTATGTGCCGCTTGGTTGTTGAGCACAGTAGCTAAGAATCTGCCCAGGAAACTTCCTAGAGGGAGTTGTTACATTAAAGACAGAATCACACTATCACTGAAGAGGCTCATGAGGTTGCAGAACTCAGATGGGGCCATCAGTGGAAACAGGGAGGAACCTCTGAGCCAGAGAAGAGGCCAAGAGCTAACCAGCTGCATAGGCACCAGCCAGACAAACAAGGGGCAGCAGCAGGCACAGGTGAATGGGGACCTAGAAGCTGACTCAGGAACCTGCGTGTGGAAACTTCATAAACATACTCACACAGAGGGCAGATTTCTGGAATCTGAACATTTACCTACAAGTGACAGCCTTTTCAATCATGTACAGAAAAGAATTAATAACAAATACAGTGGAACCTCCATAAGTTGATGAGCCAAGGTGCTGTAACAAACTGGCCAACACACAGAGGTGGCCAACATAAGGAACTGGGCCTACTATACTCATAGGTTCATTTGGTACATGTCCAGGCTATGGTCACCTTAGGTCAAAATTAGGTCACCTTAAAGAGGTGGTCAGCTATGGAGGGTCTTCTGTACTGTCAAAATGTCCACAATTCAAATAAGTCATGTTGCTCACAGAGTGACCATTCTGTACACAGGGCCTCATTAAACCCAGTGACACTGAGAAATTGTTCAAGGCTTTCTCTGAAACTCAGTAGGGCACACAATGATGATGAGATCTAATTTAGTGTGGAAACTACTTAGGAACAAAACCATATTTTTCCTTGCACATTTCAGCAATAGTTATGAGTAAATGTACAGCCCAACTACAATATGATTACAAAGACAGCCAATAAGACATAAAGTCCATAAAACAGAGAGGCCACCTGGAAATTTTCCATCAGTCAGTGAGATCATTAACCTCAGACAGTTATGTCAAAGCCAAACATGAATACATCCTCACTCCTTTAGCAAGAGTATGTTCCAGGTTTATAAAACATTCATTCTCAGTTCTGTGGTCTTAACATTCTTAGAAATGAGATTTTACGTAAACAATATTTTCTCCAAGATCACATTCTAGATAGTCAACCCTTCCTAAGTATGCTGCCAAATTTTAACCAGTCTGCAAACTTTTTTTCTAGTCAAAGTGCTTTATATAAAATAAAATGTTGAATTAAGTAGATGTGATCCAACACAATGGACTTCAAAAACAAGACTGACTGTGAAGAAATAGATAGTGATTATTATCCAATCACAATTTAAGGAAGATTGTATATTTACTCGAAAAGGTGGTGAGAACTTTGATGAGTATTATGCAGAGAGAAAGAGAGAGAGCCAAAAACTGTATACACAGTTTAAGAAAAGAAAATTTGCATTAAAATTATAATACTCTGGGGTGTGGGGCTGAGGTGTGTGGCACAACTCCTGGGAGTGGAACACTATTAGCAGAGGGTCTCCACCTAGCAAACACAAGCCATATAATCTGGCTCTTTGTACCCTCAATGATTCCCCAACAATAATAAAAATAAAACAATTAAATTGTAATACTCAATATATACCAATAAAGTGTGTTATTTTGCATATTGTATCTTGTATCTCTTGTAATTGCAGAAGTAAAACATGACTTGAGTATTACAATTTTAATACAGTTTTATCCTTTCTTAAATTTGTACAATTTTTTACCACCCTCTGTACACACAGACACATATACACACACATAGATGATAGGAAATTGTTCTATTCAAATTGTGAGACATAAAAGGCAATGGTTAAAAAAAGAAAACTATAGATATAGGCATGCCTCATTTTATTGTGCCTTTCTTTATTGCACTTTGTGGATATCATGCTTTTTACAAATTGAAGGTTCATGACAACCTTGTGTTGAGCTGGACTCTTGGCATTATTTTTTCTAACAGCATGTGATTGCTTTGTGCCTCTGTGTTTTACATGTAGTTAATTCTTGTGATATTTGAAACATTTTCATTTTTATTATATCTGTTATGGTGATCTTTGATGTTACAATTGTAAATGTCATGGAGACCCACAAACTGCTCCAAAATAAGTTGGTGAAGTTAATTGATAAATATTCAGTGTTTCCTGACTGCCCCAATAACTGGCTGTGGCCCCATCTCTCTTCCTCTCCTTTGGCCTCCCTACTATCTAAGACACAACAATACTGAAATTAGGCCAATGAATAACTACTATACAATGACTTCTAAACATACAAATATAAGAAAGAGTCTTACTTCTGCTACTTTAAATCAAAAGTTGGAAGTGATTAAACATGTCAAAAGCTAAGATAAGAAAGAAGTTTGGACTCTTGTACCAGTTAGCCAAATTGTAAATGCACAGGAAAAGCTGTTGATGGAAATTGAAAATGCTACTCCATTGAATTCACGAATGACAATAAAGCAAAATAGCCTTATTACTGATATGGAGAAAATTTTCATGGTTTTGATAGAAGATCACACCAGCTACAACATCTCCGTAGGTCAAAACCCTAACTCCTGATAGGAAGAAGAGGAAAAGATAGAAGATCACACCAGTTACAACATCTCCTTAGGTCAATGTTCTAAATCCTGATAGAGGTGAAGAAGTTCCAGAAGAAAAGTTTGAAAATAACAGAGGTTGTTTCATGAAATTTAATGAAAGCAGCTATCTCTTTTTTATTGTGTATTTGCTTATTTACATTTTTAGAGATGAGACTTTCTATGTTTCTCAAATTGGCCTCCAAGTCCTGACCTCAGGACATCCTCCTGCCTTGGCCTCCCATAGTGTTCGGATGGGAGCCACTGCTCCCAGCCCAAATAGGCTGTCTCTAATGGTAGAAGTGAAGCAGCAAGTGCTGATGGAGAAGCTGAAGCAAGTTATCAGAATATCTAGCTAAGATATAAAGAGGGTGGCTGCAGTAAACAACAGATTGTCTATGTCTATGAAATAGCCTTCTATTGGAAGAAGATGCCATCTGGACTTTCAGATAGAGAAAAGCCAATGCCTGGCTTCAAAGCTTCAAAAGTCAGGTTGACTCTCTGGGTAGGGGTTAATAGAGTTGAGTGATATCAAGTTAAATTCAGTGCTTACTTACCATTCTGAAAATCCTAGGGCCTTCAAGAATGATGGTAAATCTACTCTATTTGTGCTCTAAAAATGGAACAATGCAGTCTGCATGATAGCACATCTTTTCTCAGCATGGTCTGTTGAATATTTTAAGCCTACTGTTGAGAACTGCTCAGGAAAAATATCACTGCTCACCACTAGTGCACTTCATCACCCAAGAACTCTGAGGGGATGTATAAGGACATTAATGTTATTTCCATGCTTTCCAATAAAACATCCATTCTGCAGCCCATAGATCAAGAAGTCATCCAACTTTCAAGTCTCACTGTTAAAGAAATACATTTCATAAAGCTATAGCTGCCATACACATTGGTTTTCTGATGGATCTGGACAAAGCAAATTGAAAAATCTTGAGGAAGGTATTCATCATTATAGAAACCAGTGAGAACATTTGTGATTCATAGAAGAAAGTCAAAATATCAGCATTAACAGGAGTTTGGAAGAAATTGATTCCAACTCTCATGAAAGACTTTGAGGGGTTTAAGATTTCAGTGGAGTAAATAACTGCAGACATGGTGGAAATATCCAAAGAATTAGAATTAGATGTAAAACCTGAAGATGTGACTAAATTTCTGCAATGTCATGATAATACTTGAATGGCTCAGGAGTTGCTGCTCATGAATGAGAAAATAAAGAGGCTTTTGAGATAAAATCTTCTCTTGATGAAGATATTATGAACATTATGGGGTGACAATAAGAGATTTGGAATATTACATAAATTTAATTGGTAAAGCAGTAACAGGATTTGAGAAGACTAACTCCAATGTTAAAAGCTGTTCTATTGTTTCTAAAATGCTGTCAAATAGCATCATATGCTACAGAGAAATCTTTCATGTCAGGAAGAACAAACCAATGTGGCAAACTCCTTTGTTAAGTCTTCTTTTCAGAAATTGGCACAGCCACTCCAACCTTCAGCAACTACCACCCTGATCAATCACCAGCCATCAACATTAAGGCAAGACCCTTATCTAATAGGAAATTACAAATTCCTAAAGCCTCAGATGATCCTTCATATGTTTTAGCAATAAAATATGTTTAATTAAAGTATTCACACTGCTTTTTAAACATAATGCTACTGCACGCTGATAGACTACAGGGTAGTAAACATGTGTACTGGGAAACTAAAACAAATTATATGACTTCCTTTATTGCAAAGCTCACCTGGTCTGTAACTAAATCTGCAGTATCTTTAAAGTTTGTTTGTATTTTTATAAGTTTTAGGAGATATTACTTATGTATTCATTCAAGAAACATTTACAAGCACTACTATGGTCCCAGGGACTTCCCCTAGTCCTAGCAATGCAGCAATATATGAAGGTCTGACAATTAAGTTCACAAATTCATCCTAGAAAAAGTGCAACAATCCCTCATTGCTGAATATTACTACAATCACCCTCAAAGTATTCTCCTTGGGCAGCTATGTGCTGATCAGCCCCCAGTCCACCCTTCAAAGAATTTTTTTCCTAGGATGAGTTTGCAGATTTAATTGTCACACCTTGTACACCTTGTACAATGACAACTCTAATAGCCATTCCAGAAAATGAGTTCCAAAGGTGCTCTGAAGGGTAGACTAGGTGCTGCCAGATGTGCATAGTTTCCCAAGGGGAGTACTACAAAGATGACCATAGTGATATTCGGCAATGACTAGCACATTTTCTAGGATGAGTTCACAAACCTAATTATCCAACCTCATAGACAGAGAAAGCACCTGCTCTGAAGGAATCAGTCTTCTAGCTGAGAAGACAAGCAATGAATAATTATACAAAATACATGTCAGAGAGTAATTTGACATATAAAGTTATAGCAGAGCAGGGTCAGAGAAGAATAGGGAGGGGGAGCAGGATAATTATAGAGAAAATCCTCTCTGACAAGTTAATAATTGAGTAGAAATATAAATTAAGTGAGGGGGAGATTTGTAATAAGATCCAGAGGAAGAGGAAAATTCCAGGCAGAGGAAATAGTTAAGTACAAAAGTGTCCTGAGATGGACGTGACTTTGGGATGTTTAGATAATAGCTAATAGGCTGGCTGGCCAGCATGGACTGAAGAGATGAAGGTAAGGGTGGTAGAAAATGGGGTCAGAGGGTCACCAAGATCAGTTCACATGAGACCCTATGGGCCAAAGTAAGACACTGGATTATATTCCGAGTGTGAGAGAAAATTAGTGGAAAGTTTTGAGCAAAGAAATAACAGAATTCTGTTATTTTTTTTCCTCTATTTTTCTTTTAATCACTCTGACTGCTGTACAGAGAACAGGTTGTAATGGGATAAGTCGGGAACAGTGAGAACCGCTAGGTGGTTATTACTCAACAAGAAAGCCTCAGACCGAAGACTCAGACCAAGGCAGTAGCAAAGAAGGTGATGAGAAGTGGTCAGATTTGTGATATATTTTTAAGATGAAACCAACAGAACATTCAAATAAATTCAATGTTAGATGTGACAGAAAAAGAAATCCAGACTGAGTCCTAGGAGCAACAGATAAATGGCAGGGTTATCTGCCACAATGGAGAATATTCAAGAAGGGTCTGATTGTGAAGACAGAGGAATGTGTGTGTTTTAGATTTTTTAGGTTGGGATGTCCATTAGACCTTCTTGTAAAGATATTGAGTTGACTATTGGATAAAAAAGTGTGGATTCAAGAGAGATAGGTATTGGAAATTAAAATTTGAGTTATCAGTCTATGGGCCTGAATGAAATCAACTAGAAAGTGATTGTGAATAGAAAAGAGAGGAAGGTCCCTCCAATCCACCTCCCATTTTTGAGGTTTATCTTACAGGGGTACAAGTGAAACTCTCGAAGAGTAGAATCAGAACGTTGTACAACAATAACTGAGAAAATGACATGAAGGCTGTGTTGATCAGTTTGATGGAAGTATTTTGGATTGCATGTGAAAACCCCATGCTGTACCCCAGAAGTGCATTAATGTACATAGTTACCATTCAATAAAAAAATAAAATAAAA
>CAUYQV010061537.1:0-11902 GCA_963574575.1 Galagoides demidoff
GCGTGGCCACGTGATTGTTTCTAGCTTCTTTTAACAAAAAGCTAATCTTCCTTAAGGAGTTATTTGGCTTGGCGCCTGTGGCTCAATCGGCTAAGGCACCAGCCACGTACACCTAAGGTGGCGGGTTCGAATCCCCAGCCCAGGCCCGCCAAACAACAATGATGGCTGCAACCAAAAAAAAAATGGCCGGGCGTTGTGGCGGGCACCTGTGGTCCCAGCTACTTGGGAGGCAGAGGCAGGAGACTCGCTTGAGCCCAGAAGTTGGAGGTTGCTATGAGCTGTGATGCCATGGCACTCTACCCAGGAGGACAGCTAGAGGCTCCGTCTCAAAAAAAAAAAAAAAAAAGAGTTATGTTGATTTTATCTTTTCTCCTAGATTCTCATTGAATCAGAATGTTCTTTATAAAATGTGTAGTAAAGAGGAGAGCATTCTAGAGCAGGTGTCTCATAAAATCAGGTTCTTTGGTTTGTCTCTAAGTGCAACTTTAGGCCAGGGTCTGGCCTCTTTTTCTTGTACATCACCTCTCCATTGGTACTATGCCTAAAATGGGAGTTTGGTTTGTGAGTAGCTAGAAGGGGTTTGATTGAGTTAATCCCAGGTTTTGATACTATAAACCTTCTATATTTAAAAGTTTATGCTTTATGTATAAGATTGCTAAAGTATATAAATGAAGCTAGCAGGGATTTTTGTTCTGTGGCAAAAAACAAAACCCTTATCATTGGACTTAAAAGTAAATCACTGGTTTTGGACTTTTTCTTAAAGCCAGAAACTCCTCTTAGAGATGAAATAATTCAGAGCTGATTAAAAGGGGGAGAGGTGGATGGAAGAGCTGGCTTGAGTGCATCCTTGTGCCTGTGCTCTGCAGAGCCGTTGGGAAACTGCCATGCACCCTGACTGTTCTTCCAGATCTCAGCCCCTTTTACTTTCTCCAAGGTGTGGGGAATGTAATGCCTTAGAGACTATCATTGCCTTAAAGTATTTTGGGAAAATTATAATGAGTAACTTTTATACTTTATCTGGCACAAAATAATATATTTCGTTCCTTATTAGTAAAATATAACAAAAATTGAATTCTTTCTTGGGGGTACAAAAGTCTCTTAAGCAAAAATATTGATCCTTACTTGTTAAAAATTATTTACCTATTTATAATTTTTACTTTGTTCATTTTATTTCCTGAGGGCTTAACATTTTTATTTTTCATTATTAGGGGCCTAATCTAATATTGTAAGCAGTGAATCAGTTTTCAAGCAAAGTATTTTTCCTTATCTATTTTCTTTAACTTAAATATATTTTTGAGAAAAAAATAAATTTATCTTTTTGGAACAGGGTCATTATCGTTATTGTGATGCTCTTTCTATGCTGGGGGAATATGACTGGGCCCTTCAAGCAAACATAAAAGCTCAAAAACTCTGTAAAAATGACCCTGAGGGAATCAAGGATCTTATTCAGCAGCATGTAAAGTTACAAAAACAAATAGAAGACCTACAAGGTATTTCACCTAAGATTCTTTTGGTTATAGTTGAATTCCCTTTAAAACTTTGGAAGGTGGGTTTCTTGGATTAATGGAGGATCATAAATCAATTCTCAGATGATTTGTTCTTATTTTGTTTTGTTGTCTTGGTCATGTCACTTAAGAATTTCTATTTCTATCTGTGTAGAGTTACATTATTGTTAACATTCCATTAGGTAATTATAAATTACTTATGTTTTTTTATTTGAAACAGACAGCAATCAAATTGTTATTATTTATCCTTCTGTAGAAAAATATCCTTTCCAGAAATTTTGAATGAAGTAAGAGCTTTTTGAAACAAAATAATTTTTAAATTTTCCCTTCATTATTAAAAATTATTTCCTAAAGAAGTTGTTCTTCAGTAGAGTTGCTTAATTTTTTGCATCATATTTGTGGCTAATTCTATAGTGTGCTAAACATATATATGTATATATATATTTTTTATATGTGTATATGTATACACATATATATGTATCAGGAATTGGCTGTGCAGGCTGAGAGTGGTAGGTTTTCATTATTCTGCCATTGTTTTCTCTTCTAAGTCATTTTACTTTTTCCAATGCCTGAAATTCCTTAGCTTTACATTTTTAGCATATAGGTCTTTCCTATTTTTTCTTTTTTGGGTATTAGTGTCTTATGGAGCTGAGCTCAGTTCTATTTCCCTGAGAGATGTTGTCATCAAACATAACATGATTATAAGATTGTGAGCTCCTTGAAGACAGGTACCATCTCTGATTCAAATTTATATATTGCTGTCATCTTGTCAGTGATCACACATAGTGGAATGTCAGGCAAGGTTTGTGTAACTTCTTGTTGACACCATCCTAAAACTGAAGACATCTAGAAATGTGAAATTGCTTAGGTTTGCTTTTCAGTTTTCTAAATTTGATGATCTTACAATCAGCTTAAAGGAAATTTGAAAATCGTTTTAACATCTGTGTTGCCAATCCATTGATTACTATGTGTGTGTGTGATTGACTTTTATAGGTCGAACACCAAATAAGAATCCAATTAAAGCCTTTTATGAGAGTAGGTGAGTTAATAGCAGGTCAGTAGCTACTTCTTGGGATGGCTTTGCCCATGAATTTAAGAACACTTGTGTTTGATGCTTTAAGCTAATAACAACCACAATAAAGTTGGGGATGGAAGAAAGACAGGTGGTTCGTGTTTAGGATCAGGTGACCTATAAGTTGTCAGATTTAAGTTGCTTATGTTTTACTGAACCATTTGGATATGTACATATTGGAGATGAGTAGCCTGAGTCTGTGGGAAAAGAGAGGTGATATGTAAATTGAATGCTGCTTTGCTAGAGCCGGGTAGTTTGGCCACAGGGGTCCTGGCAGCAGAGAGCAGGGACCAGCCTGTGTGCCTTGTGCTGTTCACCTCTGTCCTGGAAACATCTGCTTCCAGACTCCTGATGTCTTTCAAAGGCTCAGATACTTCCTGTTAAAAATAGGCAACAGATATGCTCACAAGAAAACAAATAGTAGCAAGGATTCTAACTTATCTGCATTTAAAGTAGCTTGAGCTTTTTCCACACGGTCATTTAGAAGCCAAGGATACTGAAGCTGCTAATTCTGTAGAGTGCTGGACATACAGCCAGAGAGAGAGCGTGAGGGCGTTCAAGCGCAGAAATTGGCTGTGGAGGCTTTCGTTTAAATATAACTTAATGTTAATATCCTAATTTAACTTACATTTAAATTTAAAATAAGACAACTTAGTTATTTTGGTAGTAGAACCCAGAATACTGTTTTTGAACTGTTCTTAATTTATTTTGAGTTTAATACCAAATGTTTATACAGGGTGTCCATAAAGTTCATGTGCGATTTAAAATAGTATTAACATGAATTTTATGGACACCCTATAGATAAAGCCTCCTATCTCAGAGGTAGAAATATTTTTTAAAAAACAATTATTCCTTGCTTTCAAGGAAAAGACTATGATTGCTTCAACCTGTTTAAAGGGGAACTTTTTAAAAATCCTGAATAACTAACGGGAATAAAATGATCATTTCTTTTATCCCCCTTCAGGGCCTACACATCTAAGAGTTTGTCACCACCTACATTTAGTACTTCACTTAACTTTGTGGAGAAGCAAAGGAATTTCAGAAGAACTAAGCACGCAATGGCAAACGGTGGTAATCAGAATCTAAAGGTAAGCTACGTTAAGAACTAAAATTATTTCAAGTGTAGATAAGGTCTGTTCTACATGGTATCTTGGAACTAAAGTTCTCATTTTCATAATACTATCTGGGTAATAATGGAAACCAGATATTTTGGTAATATGAACCCTCTTTGCCTGTTGATATTAAAAGAATGATTCTCTTTTTAATAAATAATCTGTCTATCTCATATAACTCCATAAATAGACTCTTTCAGGTTCATAGACGTTCTTTTGAAATATCACTTATATGTTTTCAAAAATACCTTTTCTATATATGCCCTTGCCTCTTGGTCCTATAGTATCTCCCAGCCAGTCACTTGGGAATAAGTGACAGTGGAGCCTGGTGGCCACATCAGTCTATCTCTCCCAACCCTTATAATGTTTTGGAATTTTCTTTTTCTCCTTTCCCCTTTTCCAGTGTATTAGCCTAGCTACCCAACTAGTGCTGTGCTGGGCCTTCAAGGCCCCTACCCACATCTGCCTCAGGTATTTCTGCAGCCTCTAATACAGCCGTCTTGTCCCTTGATTCATGGCTATGTTCAGCACATGTCTTATTCTGATATTTTCTCCAGAGTGCCAGTAATCCTCCAGACTGGCTCTGTGATCAGATGAACTCTACCTGAATTTTTATTCTGAGTTGCAGTTTACACAAAGCTCAGCAGCTTTCACCAAGTCCATATTTGTCTTTCTCTTCAGAGTTTGAGGAGAGAAAAAGAAAACAGTATTTTGGCAATCCACCTAAAATATAGTCCTTTGTTGATACCATTGAAAATCTCCAAGAACTGCTTTTACAAAACTAGGGAGAGGAGCATAGGGAAAGATGTGATAGTGTTAATGCAGAAAAAACATTATTGAACAACTGCCATGTCAGGCATCATACCAGGCATCAGAAATAGAATTGTCGTTCAAGAATTTGTCATATCATATCATGATCTCTTGTCATTAATTGTCATTTTGTTTGCTTGTTTATACATTTAGGCTTAATAACCAGCTTTGTCTTTTAAGTACTTGAGTGAATTCTGTTGTATTCTATTCTATTATATAGCTATTGAATTCTTCATGGCTGTATTTTTTTTTTGCATTGTGTAAGTCTCATTAACTTTGTATTCATGGGCAGGTGGTAGATGAGGCTTTGAAGGTAGATGATTGTGACTGTCATCCTGAATTTCCACCACCATCAAGTGAGTATTTTCTTTTCCTGTATAAGTTATTGTCAAGTTGATGTACTATTGCCTACACTTTTATACCTTTAAATTCGCACAAGCCTCATGCATATTTGTTGTTCTTTTACAGTATTTATTTGAAATCAAAGTTTAGTTTTTTAATATTATTTAACAAATTTAATTATGGAAATCTAAGTGAAAAGAGGGGAAAAGGTAAAGTACATCGCTCCTTTTGGTCTGCTTCTTAGTTTTTTTTAAGGCCATTGTTTCTTATTATTGAAAGTTTTCATTTTTGCTTCCCAACACCCAAGGGACCCTTTTAGACCTTTTTTTCCTAACTGGTCTCTTCTATGAACATTTAATAGCACAGGTACTGTTTATGTACTATATGTGCATCTATACTTTATATACAGAAAGAGTTAGACTTTTTCCATCTCTCAATAACTAATTTTACCTTAATGGGGATGATATTGTGCCTGCTGAGAATTGATGCTTGTCTTAGTTCATTTGAGCTGCTATAACAAAAATCCCATAAACTGAGTAGCTTATAAACAATAAGTATTAACTTTTTACATGTCTGAAGGCTGGGAAATCTAACATCATGTGTGAATAGATTAGGTATCTGGTGAGGGCCCTCTTCCTGATGGCCATCTTTTTTGCAATATCCTCACACAAAGTATGATAGAAGGGACAAGAGAGCGCTCTGGGGTTTCTTACATGGGCACTAATCCCATTCTTGAGGGTGCTGCCTCATGACCTCATCACCTCCCAAAGGCTCCACCACCTACCTTGACCTTGGAAATTCTTTTTCAACATATGAATCTTTGGAGTAGGGATACACAAAAATTTGGACTATGACAAAGCTTTAAGCTAATTCTCAATTTAAGTTTTGTGAATTTAGGGTATGTGTTAAGGCATCTGATAAACACACAGACAAATAGCAGGACCTCATTACCTGGCATCTTGGGAGATGAGGGGTTATAGAGAAGTGAATATTCATGCTTCAGTTATTTCCGAACCTTTATACTGCCAAATGTTGATGAAAACCTTTGTAAATTTAAGGCCAGGCATGGAGGCTCACGCCTGTAATCCTAGCACTCTGTGAAGCCAAGGCGGGTGGATTAACTGACCTCACAGGTTCAAGACCAGCCTGAGCCAGAACAAGACCTCATCCCTAAAAATAGCCAGGCTAAAATAGCCAGGTGTTGTGGCGAGCACCTGTAGTCCCAGCTACTGGGGAGGGTGAGGGAAGAGAATCACTTAAGCCCAAGAGTTTGAGGTTGCTGTGAGCTGTGATGCCATGGCACTCTGCCCAGGGTGACAAAGTGAAACTCTGTCTCAAAAAAAAGAAAAGAAAATCTTTTGATTACATGCTTTCCTCCCTTTTAAAACAGAGTTTAAGAAAATACAGATTTTCTTGATTGCTGAAGATTGTTATTGTATACAACATTTATCTCAACCTTTCACTGTACACACATACATAGGGGAAGTGGGAGATTTTAGCTAAATGTACCTTTATTTACAAAATATTTATTATAAAATTTTATGAAATATTTACAGAATACTTCTCTATGAGTTGATGTAAATATACAATATGAGTTTGTTAATTTTTCTTATTTATGGTGAACTTTGGGAGACCCTGTTATATTATTTTCAGGGTTCTTGAGATGAGAGTGTCAGTCTTTTAGTTAGTAATTGTTTTATTTGTTGCTTTGCTGGTTTTCTTTACAGTGGCTTTGCTTCTAGAAACTGTTCTTTTCTTTTGCTGCCTGCAGTTTTATATTGTCTTAAGTTCCATTTCTTTATATCCACTTACTTAACATTGGGTATTTCTATTTGTTTAGCACTTTATTATAATTATAGAGGAGGGAAACTCAGGCAGTTGTCTTCCCTAATGTCATTCTAATAGTATGTGAACCATTTTTGAGGATAAAATTTCTTTTGGAAGCTTTTAATTTATCAAAATATCTTAGGCCATTAGTATGAGAAAACACATTTAAATAAATAACTTAAATACTGTCTACTCTTTGGCATCTACACTCAGGTAAAAAAATTGAAGTCATAGGGTTAGGGTTAAGTATTTTTAGCCAAGTTCATACAGCAGAAATGAAAGTAGAATTCTGCCTTCTAGAAGCTTCTTTTGTTTTCTGAGGCTACCAAAACCAGCTCACGCTCTCATTCCCTCCTTACTCAACTGGCTCTGACTTGTCACTGTGCTCTTTCCGTAAGTCTTCCATCAATACATCCTGGCCCTTCTGCCATACTTAACTCTTCTGCACAGCTTTGAGCAAGTCACTCCCCTGCCCAATAATTCACAGTGGCTTCCTACTCCTGGCAGTAGAGTAAAGGCTAGGCTTACAAAGTGGGAGGATCTGAAGCTAAGGGTCTTAAACACTCACTCTAGCTTGCCTAAGAAACCCCTTTTCAGTCTCCCGCCCTACCCTTACAGAGCTCTTCAGATCTTAGTGTTTCCAAAATGAACTCCTTGGATTTAGGTCATGGTGTATTCAAATACTGCTTGTTTCTCAAAACCAAACATAAATGCTACATCCTCACAAATGTTTTGCCCTCCTACTCCTGCTTAAATCGTTTCTTTCTCTCTGAGTTGTAAGAGAAATTACTGACTGTGGAATTAATTTGTCAGCAATAATACAGTATTTACTTTCCTTCATAAGAGTGATTGTTGTTTAATTACTAAAGTGGTATGTCTTTTTATCCCATCTGATTTTAAACTACCTGAGAACAGGAGTTTCTGCCTATATTTCTCTGTATCTATTATAGACCTAAATAATGATAATTATCATTGTTATCTTTTATCTTTATAATAATTTAATACTATACATAGAATAATAATATCAGTAGCTTTTATTTTGGCTTACCTGTTTATACTTATACTCAAAATATATTGCTGCTGCTGCTTTCTTACTCCAGTTTACATGTTTTTTAATTATTTAACTCTCAAGCTTATAGATTCTTCTGTATAGATTTCAGGAACAAATACTTTTGTATTCCTAGGTCAGCCTCCAAAACATAAAGGAAAACAAAAATCCCGAAACAATGAATCAGAGAAACTCAGGTATGTTTTTCCTCCAAGTTGTGATTATTTTTCCTAGTATAATTTCCCCAAGAAAAAGTGAAAGAGCCTTTTTTCAAGTATTGTCTACTTTACATATGTGCAATTCTTTCAAACCCCAAAGAGATGTCTTTAGGACGGGATAATTTTTTGCAAAAGGATTATTATTCCTTGGATGTTAATACTGACTTCTGAAAGTCATATAATATGAAATAATCAGTGTTAATTTTTTTCTTTTTCTTTTTATTTATTTATTTATTTTTTTTGAGACAGAGCCTCAAGCTGTCCCCCTGGGTAGAGTGCTGTGGCATCACAGCTCATGGTAACCTCCCACTCCTGGGCTCAAGCAAGTCTCCTGCCTCAGCCTCCCAAGTAGCTGGGACCACAGGCACCTGCTACAACGCCTGGCTATTTTTTTTGGTTGCACCTGTCATTGTTGTTTGGCCGGCCCAGGCTGGATTCGAACCCACTGCCTTAGGTGTATGTGGCTGGCGCCTTAGCCACTTGAGCCACAGGCGCCGAGCCAGTGTTAATTTTTTTTCAATTCTAAATATTTGTTCATGAAAGGAAAAAACATTCAGAGAGGTGTTAAGGTCAAGATTAAGTCTCCTTCTCTGCTCGCCTCACTTTGCCTCCTATAGTCCCTTCTGTGGAGCTGTGCCTAGGAATGCAGTGGGAACTGTTTCTTGCCTGTCAGGAAACTTAATGCTGCATACATAGCCATGGGTATATGTGTATATTCAGATGCCCTTTTGAGTATCATTAGAGGAAAAGAAAAAAAATTTTTTTTTCTTTTTTTGAGGCAGAGCTTAACTCTCACTGGCTAGAGTACAGTGGTATCATCTTAGCTCACAGCAACCTCAAACTCGTGGACTCAAGCGATTATCTTGCTTCAGCCTCCCAAGTACCTGGGATTATAGCTGTAAACCAACACACCCAGCTGGAGGAGAATGTTTACTTACGCATTCTGACCACTTAGCAAATTCCACCAAACATCTTTACCAAAATTAATAGTGGGAACTCTCGTTACCTATCTTTATAACTATTCTCCCGTTGCTTGCAAAGATATAAATTGATTGCAAAGTGAATTTGTAAATCTTAAAATACAGAAGCTGATAAAGTGAATCAAAGTGATGTTGGAGAAATAGCAAAGCCATGTCTGCCACAGTTACAGCAGTTGTCAGTTTCGTGTCCTTCATTTCTTAAAGCTAAATCTATGACGGTTACTTCAAGGAGAATGATTTAACTGTTGAAACTCTAAGGAAAAATTGGAGTAAAGCCCTAATTTTTTTTAAAAAAATGACTATTTTTTGGATGTTTCTACTAAAATTAAATACAAAGCAAGGACACAGTATGTTATATTAATTCTATTCTGTTATTTGGTAGAAAAATTCTGAGTTTTCCTCCCTGCTTCTCCAGACCCCTAAAGAAACCAAATTCTAATATGTGATCATTTTTTTTAATGTCTACTACTAATTTCAACCTGTTTTGTTAAAGATAAATTTATTTTCTATTCAGGAACTTGTGTGATCCTCTGTTTACTCAGTATATTAAATGGTCTTCAGTAATTATATTTTTTTCTTTGTAGAATAATAGGACATTTTATTTTAAAATGATTTTTAAAATGCTTTTTTCTTTTAGTTCTAATTCACAGTTGACTTTACCAGTAGATTTGAAAAACATCTTAGAGAAACAATTTTCAAAATCTTCCAGAGCTGCACACCAGGTAATGGAGAGGCCTTTTCCAGTGGGAAAAACACTCTTTAAACAAAACAATTTTTATGTGAATACAGTTCTCGTCATGTATGTCTATAAAATTTATTTTTTTGTAATTTTAGTTGTAGACATATAATTTGAACCATGGCTGCTAAGAATCCGAACTATCACTATTTAAATATTAACTTGGTAATTATGTTAGACACAGGTTTAACTAATGGTTAACGTTGCAGAATTTTTTGCTTCTTAAAGATTTAGCAATAGTGTTGACTTTATTTTTTAAAAAGATTTAAATAATTTGTTAAAAATAGTTTTTAAATAGTATTTAAATACTATATTTAAATATTTACTGTTTAATTATACATACTCTAAAATCATTAAAGATCAAACTCTTTATTCTTTGACTGATTTAACATTAATTAGATAACTTTGTATGTAAAATTCTATATTGTTATAAAAAGTGTACAGTAACATGGAGTACATAGATTACTTGTTTAAAGTACAGAGGTTGGTTTTTTGGAGTATACTTAACATATCTTACAAAGTAGTTTGCACAAGAACATTTTTAGAATTTCTTACAGTTGGAGTTTTTTTTTTCTTTTTTTGAGACAGAGTCTCAAGCTGTCACCTTTGGTAGAGTGCTGTGGCGCCACAGCTCACAGCAACCTCAAACTATTGGGCTTAAGTGATTCTCCTGCCTCAGCCTCCCAAGTAGCTGGGACTACAGGTGCCCACCACAACGCCCAGCTATATATATATATTTTTTGTTGCAGTTGTCACTATTGTTTTAGCTGGCCTGTTAATGGGTTTGAACCTGCCAACCTCAGTGTATGTGGCCGGCACTGCCCATAGTTGGAGTTTTTTTTTTTTTTTGAGACAGAGCCTCAAGCTGTTCTCCTGGGTAGAGTGCAGTGGCATCACAGCTCATAGCAACCTCCAACTCCTGGGCTCAAGCGAGTCTCCTGCCTCAGCCTCCCAAGTAGCTCGGACCACAGGTGCCCGCCACAACAACTGGCTATTTTTTGGTTGCAGCGTCATTGTTGTTTGGCAGGCCCAGGCTGGATTCGAACCTACCACCTTAGCTGTATGTGGCTGGCGCCTTAGCCACTTGAGCCACAGGCACTGAGCCAATTGGAGATTTTTAAGTTATGTCTTCTTATGTTGATTTTACTGACTCTAAAAGCTATGAAATACTTACACAGAAGACAGCCAGTGAAAATAGAAAAAACTAAGTGAATACAATTGTTATCTTTTTTTTTGGCAGAGGCTGGGTTTGAACCCGCCACCTCTGGTGTATGGGGCTGGCGCCCTTCCCTTTGAGCCACAGGCGCCACCCACAATTGTTATCTTTTTAGCCTTCATTTGTTCATTTAGTGTATTTTTACTGAGGCCCTCTCATTTGCTGAAGACAGAGAAATTGGGTTTGCGGTGATGTCATTCAGCTTGCATTGGAGAAGCTTTCAGTACAGATCATTATTTTATACTGAGGGCATATATTGAGGGCAATAATTTCTGTTAAAAACATGAGGCTATGTGGATCTACTTTGTAAAATGAGAAAGAGATTAAAATAAAATTAGTTCATACGAGGCTAATAACTATTAAATATCATTTGTGGGGATAGTAGTTCATTTTCTGTAAGTTCAAATTCGTATCTTGAATTCATATATTAAAATAAATTTGGCTATCTACCAGGAGAAAACGTCATGACAAAAATAAAAAATAAAGTTGGCTATCATTAGGCTTCTTAAATACATACACCAACTTTCTATAAGAGCTGTTCTTATCCATGCATTTTCTGGAGTGAAGTTCTCTGAACACTGATTCATTAGATAGAAACCAGCAGAAAGATTTTTTTGATGTGTGACCAAACTGCTTTTCTCTCTGTGCTTTGTGCAATGAGGTATTCCTTTGGATCCTCATTAGGAACACTGAGGAATATACTGTACGTATTTGAATTTTCTGCACCATTGTATATGGTATACAAATGTATGGCAAGGAGAGAGGAGAGTTCAGGCTTAATGTCTATTCTTGCCTCTCAAACTTTTTTGGAATGTTTATGACTTAAGGCTAGTATATTAGTTATAATATATGTGTGTGTATTCACATTACAGAGTTTTTCTCACTTTAAGAATGCATTTCTTTCTTTTTTTTTTTTTTTTTTGAGACGGAGCCTCAAGCTATCCCCCTGGGTAGAGTGCCATGGCATCACAGCTCATAGCAACCTCCAACTCCTGGGCTCAAGCGAGTCTCCTGCCTCAGCCTCCCAAGTAGCTGG
>CAUYQV010061541.1:0-11423 GCA_963574575.1 Galagoides demidoff
CCCCCGTCATCCTTTTTGACCTCCCCCCCCCCTCCACACCCATGCATGGTTGTTGCCCCCCGTGCGGCCACCTTGAGCCCCACCCCCCCCAGTCCTCACCATGGCAGCATTGTGCTCCCCAGAGCGTCCACTGTGAGCACCTCCCCCCAGTCCTCACCACGGCAGCATTGTGCTCCCCAGAGCGGCCACCTTGAGCACCTCCCCCCCCAGTCCTCACCATGGCAGCGTTGTACTCCTCCAGAGCGGCTGCCTTGATCACCTTCCGGAGGAGTCGCCTGTTCCGAAGAGCATGCTGTTGCCTCTTAAAACGTTCATAGAGTAACTGGTTGTGCAGTAAAAGGAGCTGGTCTCGGAGGGTGCGGATCTCATCTGAGGGAGGAGAGCCTGATTTTAAAGCAGAGGGAGGGTGGCAGAAATGCCTTTTATATATCACTAATCAAGCCCCCCACCCACAAGTGTTGTTAGCTTAAAAAACAGAATTAAAAAAAAACCAAGTCACTACTCACTTTGCAAATGACCACTTAGTTCCCAGCAACAGTCATTCCTTAGGGGTACAGTGGGGGAAGTATTTACTACCTGTCTGCCTTTTAAAGGAAGACACAGGGTCCCCAGACCCCTAGAGTGTTCCTTTCAGACTCCCTTCCTGTTTCTCAGGCCCCTCCCTCCCTGGTGTGTTCTGACCCCAGAAGACTCCCCAGTGCCGCTCCATCGGGCAGCCTGAACTCTTTGCACATCTACTCTCTAGTACGTGGTACTCGCCACTTATCAAAAATTAGAAACGCTGACTTTGCAATGCTTGAGAGCCTTCAGCCAAGCAGATAAGCCGGCTGGAACAGCAGCCAAGGGGAGATCTGTTTCCCACAAGGCATCTCCTTCAAGGGCAGAAAAGGCAATGAGCAAGCAGGAACCACGTGGGCTGGATTTAGAGCCAAAGTACCAACTTTACCTCCAAAGTGGGTCCAGTCGACAGACTTGCTGGGTAAAGACAACCTAGGAAAAAAATTTTTGAATGATGAAGTTACTGAAAAAAACTTATCTGGTCTTCATTTGCAGTAAAGTCATATCACTGCTTTGTGGTCAAAATCTGCAATGGCCTAACAAAGTTTCAAACTCCAAATCCAGATGGAGTTGAGGCGATGCCCTCTAGTGGCTGGAATGAGCATGTGACCCTGGTTTGTAAGATCAAGTCTGGGGGCGGGTCAGTGCTGAGCTCACACTGGGCCTTGTGCTTCTGGGTCAGCTCCCCAAAGCAAGAGAGGCATAAAACATACTGCAAGCTGCTCTCAACCCTCTGTGGAGATCTAGAGGAAGCAGCCCTTTATTGAGATATTACTAAGTTTAAGGAAAATGTAGGTAATTTATCTGAATCTATACCAACTCTCACTTTCTAAAAAGTTTATACAAATTAAATTACAATCCCTGTCAAATTCTACCTTTGGATATTATACAGAAGAAAAAGAAAAACTGATATTCCCCAAGCAGCCGTTTTACAATGGTAGAGGATTCAAACTCTGGACTAGCTACTCCCTGGCCCCTTCCCTGGATACCCTCTGGTAAGCGTAGAAGGTGGACTCCTAAGAAACCCTGCTTGCTTCTGAGGGGACTGTCACATTACTTTGACTTGCGTAAAATGCTGATGATTTTATCTTCCACCTAATGAACGAAAATACCAAGTAATAATAATAGTCTATAACCAGACAAGGAGATACTGTGACAAGTATTATATTCTCTGAAATACCATCACCTTATTTTTAGCCCACAGTGTTCAGTGCAACACCGAAAGCACTTGAGTGTCCTCACAGAACAGCCTGTATTAAAAAAAGACTCGTGTGGAATGGACCACTAAGGACTATTTCAATGTAACGTGCATGCGCAGAGGACACACACGGTCACAGGACAAAAAGGCAACAGACCAGAAGGGAATGTGACACAACAGGAGAGAACTTGGTGCCTCTGGGTGACAGCATGGAGCATGATCCTTATTCCCACTCCACAAGTTCTGTATTTTATAATAAAATGGAACATCTGAGCACAAAAGACAGGGCCAAGCCCCTTACTTGCTGAGTTCCTTGCTGTGTGTGTCTGCTCCCTGCTCTATCAGTCTGTCCAGTACTTCCATTGGGGAGGTAGTGGGGATGAAGACTTCCTCTGTGTTTCCTTTTGCTTTCTTTAACAGTTCTTCAGTCTTCTTGCTGATAAAATGATGGGCAGTTTTTGGCAATGCCACCTCAAAAAGATGATCGTAAGGGGGAGGCTGTCTACTTCCAAAGCCCATTCCCTTCTGAGGTGGAATTTTACAAGGGCTGGGAGTGAGGATATTGGTCTCCAAAGAAGTCTGGCATTCCCTGACCCCAGCAGGGATTTCATCAGCACTGCCACAGGGGAGGTCTATAGGGGTGAAGGCTTGCTTTGGTGTGTCAGGCCCAAGCTTATCCAGGGAGGAATGAAAAGGCTCAGGGTTCACACCAGTGCCCTGAGCACTGGAGGCTGCTGAATGAGTCTTCCGCTGAGAACCCAGGTCTCGGTAGAAGGGAGAATCAAAGCCTCCTCGAGGAATCATAGGCTCAGCTTCTGATGTAGTGATCTCAGAAAGTTCTTTAGATATTGCAGCTAAGAGGAAGAAGGGAAACAAGAGAAAGCCCAGTCAACACTCAATCTGGGGAAGGCCAGGCAGTTTGGGTTGCACACTGCCAGGCCACCCAGAAGGTGCATTAAAGTGACAGCCCTTTACCTGACATAGGTCCTGTGCTAAAACACCCATCTTTTTCCCCTCAAAGAAAAGGCAAGCAAGCCTGTGAGCAGTGACAGGAAATCTCAGTTTTACAGCCCAGTTTCATCATCTCCCCCAAATCCATTACCTTCTTCTTTATCTTTCTCAATACTGTCTTCTTCAAAGGCCAGATCACCTAGAAACCCTGGAAGGTCACTCAGAGGGACAGAACCTTTGCTGCTAAGCGACTCTTCTAAAAAGAAACAAAGACAACCAAAGTCAAAGAAATACAACGTAACCCCTGCAAGCATAAAAGTTCTTATGTAGTGACAGAGCAGGTCTGTAATAACCCTCCCAGCTGAATAGAGAGGGGTGGGAAGACTCCCCTCCTTATGCTGCTGCAAAAGGCTGGGACATAACAGGTAATGTAATTAAAGGAGGCAAATAGAATCCCATAGAAAACACAATTCTCAGCTCTTAATGTTTCCAAGAACAGACAAAATCATATAGTTTGACGAGCTCAAAATACTTATACAGGCACCTCATTGCAATAATGTCAAAATAGTTTTTTGATGTTATGCGGTTGGCTTTTAGAATTCACTTCTTGTTTTATTATGTCTGGACTTCAGTGTTCTGTGATATTACATAATTTTCTTGTTTTCACTCAACTTCATTTTTATTTATTTATTTATTTATTTATTTATTTTTGAGACAGAGCCTCAAGCTGTCCCCCTGAGTAGAGTGCCGTGGCATCACAGCTCACAGCAACCTCCAACTCCCGGGCTCAAGTGAGTTTCCTGCCTCAGCCTCCAGGTAGCTGGAACCACAGGCACCTGCCACAATGCCCTACTATTTTTTGGTTGCAGCTGTCATTGTTGTTTGGCAGGCCCGGGCTGGATTCAAACTCGCCACCTTAGGTGTACATGGCTGGCACCTTAGCCACTTGAGCCACAGGCTCCGAGCCTCAACTTCATTTTTAAATACATATAACCCAGAAGAGACAAGCAAGGCCTATCATGACCCAGAGATTTTACCTAATCCTCTGTCATTCGGAAGATGGTGTTGTCTATGTAGACATGGCCTTGCAGAATCTGTTCTCTCTTCCTGAAAAGGTAAGTACCATTTATTAGACAAAATATAACAAGGCAAAATTTTTTGTACATATTCTCCAGTATACTGTAAATTATTTAATGGCATCATCAGAGCTCCCAGCAACCTCAAACTCCTGGGCTCAAGCGATCCTCCTACCTCAGTCTTTCTATTTTTAGTAGAGATAGGGTCTTGCTCTTGCTCAGACGTGAGCTCAATATACATTATTTATATTGTAAATAATTTAAAGGTTAGCCCAGTGATTCTCAATATGTTTGGTTTAGGAATGAGTTCTTTGAAGTCTTAAAAATGACTGAGAATTACAAGGTTTTGTTTTATAAGGTTATATTGTAAAACAAAATATCGTGAGCTTTTGTTTATGTGGTTATATCTACCTATCATTACTGTATTAGAAATTAAAATTGGGGGGAGGGGCCTGGTGGCTCATGCCTGTAATCCCAGCACTTAGGAGGCTGAGGCAAGTGGATTGCCCCGAGCTCATGGGTTTGAGACCAGCCTAAGCAAAAGTGAGACCCTGTCTCTAAAAATAGCTGGGCATTGTGATGGGTACCTATAGTCACAGCTACCTGGGAGGCTGAGGCAAGAGAATCACTTAAGGCCCAAGAATTTGAGGCTGCTGTGAACTATGACATCACAGCACTCTATGGAGGGTGACAAAGTGATCTGTCTCAAAAGGAAAAAAAAAGAAAGAAATTAAAATTGAAAAAATTTTAAAAAATTAATACTTTTAAAAATAACAAACCTATAACATGTCAATGTAAATAACATTTTTATGAAAAGTAATATTTTCCAAAACAAAAGTAAATTTAGTGAGAAAGTAGAACTGTTTTACACCTCTGTAATCTCCTAACATCTGGCTTAATGAAAGGCAGTTGAATTCTCACACTTACTCTATATTCAATCTGTTGCTACATGTTATTCTTGTTGAAGTTTCTACATAAAATCTGGGGCCCTACAGATATGTAACTGTAACAAGAAAATATATGTGGACGGATTTTTCAAATAATTGGGGATCATCACTCATCTTTGGTATTGTATCAAAACTTGCCTAGTGGTAGTTCCTTAAAAACCGCATCAATTAACTTTTACACTGTGTTAAAAACCCACGGATCTACCTTATAGTCTGAATGCACTTTTTACCTATACATAATTCTATAACATCAAACAATGGACATTTAGTAAAAATTGCTTCACCAAGTTACTCAGGTGTTCCAAATGCTAAAATGTTTGATTACAGAGTAACAAAAACTCAAATGACTAATCAAGCTTCCTAAGACTTTCAGTCTCACCACAGGGATAGATACTAGTTTTCTAGTATCCTAATTTTCTCCTGAAAGATGAATTTTATCATTGGAAACGAACACTGTCAGTTGTTCACCTTGAGTGATAGACTCAATTTAAAATTCAAGAATCTGCCTGAATAATCAGTTTAATAAGCCATGTGTTCTTTCAAATAAAACTGGTGCTCGTATCAATTCGAATAATGCCCGAGGGGCTGAGGTCACCATGATGCTGCAGCAGGAAACAAGTGTGATTTTTGCATATTTCCTATTTTGTCAATAAGAATATTAAATGTACATGTTGTTAAGGGTCAAGATTTATTAATCATTCTCACTGCCTAATGAAGAACACTCCTAAGTTTTTAATTTCTTTTCTTTCTGTAAAATGGAAAGAACATATCTAGGAAGAATGCAGTGCCTACGAAGACGGCTCGGTCAGGGCCTGCCTGGACTCAGGCTAAGGTGCCGCCTTCTACCACTGCCTTCGTGCCATCGGCCCAAACCCCAGTCGCGGGAGAGCAAACAACAGTGCAGTGCTGCTGTGAGAGAGCGTGGCCTCAACAGCCCGATTCCCAAAAAGGGTTTTAGGATCTCAGGGGTCAGTGGATCACACCCTGAAAGCTGCTTGTTAGTCTATTTTCAATTATTTTGATAGAAATCCATCAAATTTAGGTCAGAATTCTATTTGCCTTAATTAGGCTTCTTGATATGAGACATGAAGCATGTCACCGTGCTGGGCAGAGGGCAGCAGCCCAGCCTGCGCTCACCTTCCGGGGGGGGGTGGCTGTGGGCCGAGAGTGTGAAATGTGCACGTAGTCCTCTGAATGGCAGGCTGGGGCTGGAGGAGGAGAGGTGGCAGGGGTTCCCAGTGGAGTTCCTTTTCCACCTGCTCAGAGACAAGGGCAGAAATATACTAACATTGACCCTGACTATACCAAAACTGCCAGCTTTTTTCAGCCTAAATTACTGCATATAAATCTGCTAGAACTAACTTTTTGGGAATCTAGATCGGTCTTTTTTTCTTTAGGCCTACTTAAACCTCTGCAAGTCCCACAGGTTTACATTAAATGTCAAAAACAGATTCACAACTGCAAGTGTTCCCCAAACTCACTATTAGCTCTAAGAGACCGTTCCTTCTATCACAAATGGCAGGTCCCAACCAAAAGATCAGATCCGGCCTAGACATACATACCAGGTGTACCAAAGACTTTGCTGTAAGGGTGTGACAAGTCAGCAGGGACGTTTCCAGGGGAAGTTGGAGGAGTGGTCATACCACAAACCAGAGATGGGCTCCACAGAGTAGCCTGGGGAGTTAAGGAAGCGTGTCAGCACTGGCAAATGGACCCTAAGGCAACTACAAGGCTCGTGTTCCTTCCTGGGCAACGATTTTAAGTTTAGCATTGTTGACTTGAAAAAGGCATCTTACTAAAGTTTTATCAAGAGACAATTTTTTTAAGTCAAGACTTCAAGATGAATTCTAAACAATAGTGACTTTCCTCACAAATATCATGGATTCTTAAAAGTGACTCTTGAAACAAGCAGTGTGAACTTTTCCCAACCATGTACTTGACCCAAAAGGTCAGCTCCACCAGAAAGCCAAGGAGAGAGCAGGCACACTGTTTAACACCATACTTGTGGCGGCTCAGTTGTCAGCCGTGTCGATGGGGAACTCAGAGTCTGAGGTAGCTGCCCTGGCGTATTTAACGTCAGCCGAGAAGTAGGGTAAGGGGTGGAAGTAACACTCCCTAGAACGAAAGGGAAGAATATGGGGCATTAATGAGTGATTTTAGATTAATCTGACAAAAACGTATGGTCCTCTAGATCATTTGATAACGTTTGACCCGCTATAGTTAAAAATCTGAGGGACTTCTTGACATCCTTGGGCACAAACTAACATTTAAAAGTTTCTTTAGGCTGGGTGAAGTGGCTCCCGCCTGTAATCCTAGCACTCTAGGAGGTCGAGGCTGGTGGACTGCCGGAGCTCGCAGATTCGACACCAGTCTGAGCCAGAGCAAGATGCCTCACCCCCAACCCCGTCTCTAAAAAACAGCCGGGCACTGTGGTGGGTGCCTGTAATCCTAGCTACTCAGGAGGCTGAGACAAGAGAATCATTTGAGCCCAAGAGTTTGAGGTTGCTGCGAGCTATGATGCCACGGCATTCTACCAAGGGCAACAAATAGAGAATCTGCCTCAAAAAAAAATAAATAAATAAAAGAAATACAAGTTTCTTTAAATGCTTCTTGGACATAAGGTTCAATAACATTTGATGTTTAGTTAAGCCCCAGAATAATTCAAAAAAGCACAATATGGAAGACAGCTTCCATCTAGATTTCTACACAAATCCAGACATAAACTGTCCAGATTCATTTGAACTGTGTCACTGCTATAGCTCAGATGGTCCCACCCAAGTAGGAAGGTTCCCTTATGAGGTAGGGCCTAGATGTCAAATGCTTAAACCCATTTTCTTTGTTAAGTGTTAAAGACACATTGCCAAATCTGTGGGCATACTATCAGGTAGGAGATCAAATTAAACTTGAAGGAAAAATTAATTAAGAGATAATGGAGTCAAATGCAAATTTTAAATATGAGGGAAGGGTTCCAGTAATTGAATCAAGTCTTACTCTAAGAAAAGAAAAATAACATCAACAAAGATAAACAATGCTTTCCAGAGACAAAATTGTAAAGCAGATAAGTACCAAAGTCACTTTTTACCATAGCTATTCTGTGTGTCAACATAAGGGCTGGCGGTGACATCAGCTGAACGATGAGGAAAGCAGGCTGAGATTTGGTGAGACACAGAATAGCCATCTTCACACGAGGCTTCTGTAGGGTCCAGAGAGATTTTGGCACACTCTATTACGACATCATGAGTTTCTAATCTCTTCCACCTGTAAAAGGGAATGAAAGTCAAGAAATGCAAGTGGCAATCCCCTTGATCAAAACACTTGAACACGCAAGAGTGCCAGCTTGGTGCCAGCTGTGGATCTAGGACAGCAAAGACCAAGGCAGAGCCACACAGCAAAGTGTGAAAGCAGCAACCGTCTATGAATTTTACAAACCCACACTTTCCCCATGTAGAACACTTATATCATATGGACAGAAGCTAATTGGAAACAAAACTTTAAACGAGAAAGGACTAGGCATAGCCTAAAAATAGCACATAAACCATGTGGAGAAGCCACCTGAAGACAATCTCCTGTGGGACAGAGACCATCAAAGGATGGGGAGGCCTGGAAACCACCAAGCAGCTAAGACCTAAGGCTGACTTACAGTGTTCGGTCAAAGCCTCAGGCTTCAAGTCTACCCCTAGTCCAGAAACACAGTACAGAAAGATAAACCAGAGAGCCTATGAAGATATCTTAAAAATTGTCTTGACTAACCTGAGCAAGAGCCAGACTCCATCTCTACTAAAAACAGAAAACACTAGTTGGGCGTTGAGGTACACGCCTGTTGTCCCAGCTACTCATGAGACTGAGGCAAGAGGATTACTTAAACCCAAGAGTTTGAGGTTGCTGTGAGCTACAGTGACACCACAGCACTCTACCCAGGGCAAAGGGGTGAGACTCTTGACTCCAAAAAAAAAAAAAAAACTGTCTAAAGTTTCCTGTTATGTTATCTACAGTCCCACTTCTACATACGTCCAGATGTACAAAAACGTTCAGTACAACATAGATTATAATAAAAAATAATAAACTCAAGTTGAACCAAAGGGATATAGTCTATTGAATAAATACTATTATACCACCATGAAAAAGCGTTATTTTCAGCAGGTCAATGGTTGCTAGGAATGGGGGGAGGGGGGAAACTGACCACAAAGGGAGTGATGGAATGTTTTGGGACCATGGAACTGTTCATCAACATTATTGTGACTTTTGTCAAAACTTAACAAAATCAATTCATTTTATGCATGTAAATTATGCCATATAAAGTTAATTTTTTTTTTTTGTGGAGACAGGGTCTTACTCTATGGCCTAGGCTTGAGTGCTGCAGCATCATCACAGCTCACTCAACCTCAATTACATAATCCCCTTCAATCTGGGAACTTACATCCTTTAATTCTAGAAAATTTGTTATCTAATTTTGCAATTTTATCTTCTGCCAAAGTTTTCTCCTCCCCACTCTTCTACTTTTTTTGAGATAGGGTC
Organism: Galagoides demidoff; assembly: GCA_963574575.1. Classification (NCBI taxonomy): domain Eukaryota; kingdom Metazoa; phylum Chordata; class Mammalia; order Primates; family Galagidae; genus Galagoides; species Galagoides demidoff. The sequence goes on from CAUYQV010061541.1 coordinate 9,246, forward strand.
TCATTATGTTGTCCAGGCTGTCCTCAAACTGTTGGCTTCAAACGATCCTCCCACCTTAGCCTCCCAAGTAGCTGGGACAACAGCTGCCGCTACTGTACCCAGCTACTTGTCCCAGTTCAAAACTCTTAGTTAGATGCTGGCCTTCCTAGACTGATCATTCTAAAATTTCTTCTCTTCTCATGTTACGCATCTCAACATTTTGGTTCTGCTTTCTGAGATATCCTCAACTTAATCTTCCAGTTCTTTTACTGAAATGTTTATTTTGGCTATCATTTTTAATTTCGAAGACTCTTTTCCTTAACCTTGAAATGTTCTTTTTCTGTGGCATCTAAGTTGGTGAATGTACAAATGCCTTATCTTTTTTTTTTTTTTTTTTTTTGAGATGGAGCCTCAAGCTGTCCCCCTGGGTAGAGTGCTGTGGCATCACAGCTCATAGCAACCTCCAACTCCTGAGCTCAAGCGAGTCTCCTGCCTCCGCCTCCCAAGTAGCTGGGACTACAGGCGCCCACCACAACGCCCGGCCATTTTTTGGTTGCAGCCATCATTGTTGTTTGGAGGGCCCGGGCTGGGGATTTGAACTCGCCACCTTAGGTGTACGTGGCTGTCACCTTAGCCACTTGAGCCACAGGCGCCGAGCCCAAATGCCTTATCTTTATAGCTACTGTTGATGTTTTTTCTTGTTCTGTCATCATTGTTTCTTTCTAGCTCCTTTTTTTCTTCCTATGTTGGTCTTTGTCATTCATGTTAAAACTTTCATCAGAGGCCTGATAATCTGCCCACCCACAGTAAGTGTAGCGCTGCAAGCTGACTGGGGAGGCTTCCGAGTTAATACAGTTGGTTGAACGTATGTACTCAACTATCTGACTCCCTGAAATCCCACTGTCCATAGTGAAGATCCATCCACTTACTGAGAAGAATGGGGAGAGAGAGAATACCACCAGAAGTTTCTGAAACCAGAAAGCAGACAGGCAAGCAGTAACTGATGCAGCAAATCCAAGAAAGCAGAGTCCTAGGCTGCCGCTGTTTCCAAGTGAACAGGCAACCTGATTACACTACGGAACCTTTAAAGTGCTAAAGGCACTAGAGATGAGCAGCAGGTAGATACAGGAAGCAAAACATGGGAGACAGGGTGAAAACTGGTAGAGGAACAGGGAGGGCCCCTGGATCCTTCACCAACTCTACACTCCCAGGCAACAGCTCTTTTCACAATAGAAATCTGGATTATCCTCTAGAGAGAGTGAAACGAGGAGTTTTTAGGGAAGTTATTCCAGAAATAGTTGAGAACATGAATAAACAAAGGGATTAAGTGAGTATGTGCATTCTGAATGCCAAGACCACAGATGCCCTCCCTTAACACCAGCTTTTTTTTCTCCAATGGCAACCAGACTCATACAAGCCTAGAGAGCAGATGACTCTTTTCTTAAAAATTTGACCAGGCTCAAGAAGAAAATAAAACTGACATCTCCAACAGATGCACATATCAATATACAGAAAAGCTCAAAGTGAACACAAGTCACACCATTGTGAAGAAAGCTTTTTTAGTCTCCTCATGAAAACGTAAGGAGATTACCAGATCTTTGCAGAAAGCCTCAAAGATTTAAAAAGAACAAAACAGAACAGAAAGCAGCTTAGAAGAAACAGGTCATGTAGGGAAAGGGCAACTCTCACAATATGTGACTGTATATGCTACACACAACCATGTGCTGAATGACAGGAGCACGGCCCGGGAAACAGAACACTACTAGGCAGTTTCACTGAGTGAAGATTGCAGAGTTTGCTCACACAAACCCAGTGACACAGAGCACTAAAGACCTGGGCTACGTGGTATGGCTTACTGCTTCCAGACCACACACCTACACAGCATGGTGCTGTATTGAACCCTGCAGGCTACTATACTGTAGATGGTCAGCACCTGTATAAACACAGAAGAGGTACAGTAAAAATATGGCATGATGAACGCATGGGGTCACCAGGAATGTCATCCATCATCGAAGGAAATGTAGTTATATGGCACATGACTATACTAAGATTTCTAGCAGCAAAGGCAGAGATAATGGAGGAAAGAAAATCAAGCACGAGGCTCGGCGCCTGTGGCTCAACCAGCTAAGACGCCAACCACGTACACCTAAGGTGGCGGGTTCGAATCCCCAGCTCGGGCCGCCAAACAACAATGATGGC
>CAUYQV010061542.1:0-24449 GCA_963574575.1 Galagoides demidoff
CACACACACACATATATATATATATGCTGGCCATATAGTAAAAGCCCAGTATAGGTTAGATATTATCATCATCGTCATCATTGCAAATATATGAGAGGGAAGCTATTTTTTTTCAAACCAAGCTCTATAGTCAGTATTTATGTCCACTGCTAAAAAAATGTTTTCCTTTATTTAGAACAACAAAAGGGTTAATATAAACAAATGAAGTAATTCAGGACAAAATAATTTAGGGGTATATATCTAAACAGAAATCAGGAGAATACAGAAAACTTAGAAGAAATGTCACATTCTTCTAAGTTGACTAATGCCTTCATCTTGAATACAATTGTTCACAAATATCAACATACAGTTCAAGATCTAACTTTCACTTGGTGGGTTTTCATCATGAAGAAAGTTCTTACGAGGTAAAAATTAACTGTTACAGTTCTTCTAAGGATGATTGATCCCAAGGCTTTTCGCTTCTAGGGTTCCATCTGGACCATTCATTCAAAATGAAATGCACCTCAGTATCACAGGTCACCATGAAACATGGACATATGTACTATCAGACTGGAATAGGTGATAATAACTATGTTAGAGTAACTACTTATTCTGATTATAAGAAAAAATTCTTGGAAATTAAAAAATATGATGATGATCATACTTACACAGTGGAAGAGTTGGGACAGGAGGTCAATAAAATCTAGAAAGCCTAGACAGACAAAAGCTAAAAATTATAAGGCAAAGATAAGTAGCAGAAAATTGACATACTAGATTCAATGCCTGACTCGTAGGAGGTTTATAAAGAGAAAATTAGAGCAAAAGCAGAGGAAGAAATTATCAAAGAATTAATTAAAGAGACTACCCAGAACCAGAGGCCATTATTCTTTGAATTGAACGGGTCCATCAAGTAAAAATGAATGAAAAAAAAATCCCCACACTTTTAAACACTTCGGTGAAATTTCAGAACATCAAGGATAAAAGAGGAGATTCTTAAAGCTTCAAGAGAGAGAGAAAAAAAATCACCTACAAGGAAACTGAAAATCCGTGAATGACAAGGGACTTCTCATTGATACTTCAGATCCCAAAAAATAATGGAAAAGGGGCCTTTAATAGAATATATGAAGAACAAAATCATTTTCAGTCTAAAAATTGATGCCTGTCCAAATCCTCTTTGAAACGTGAAGACAGAATAAAGATACTTATTGGATATGCAAAAGCTCAGAAAGTTTCCTTCCCAAATGCTTTTCTTTGGAAGTTTCTTGGAAATATGGTTTAGCAAAATCAAGAAGTAAGAGATTCCTGTCCAGGTGGTCTAGAAATCAGGCAGGAAAGAGTAGGGCAGAAAAATTGAAGGATGTGGAGAAAAGTATCTGGTAAAAAAGAAGGTTCTATGAATATGATCATATCCATATTGTCCGTGGGAGAATTAGAAATGCTGAGGGGAAAAAAAAGACGAAAGACTTGAAAACTATAAAAGACAATGATTTAGCACGCTTTTCGGCTTAGCAATGAAAATATTTATGAGGTCATATCAGTTCTACATTTTCTTGATTTTTCAGTTTTTAGAATTAGCCTACAGATAAACTCTGGAAGACTTTATTATAATAACTAGCCATAACCGTTATCAATATTTTAACATCAAAATAAATGTACATTTTAATATCAAAATAAAAGTACAAAAGGTAAAATTTAAGAGGGAGACAGGGGAACATGGAAAAGAGATTAAAGGAAGGATCACAACAGTAATTTAAAAAATACACTGAATGTGAGGCACCCTTTTGAAAAAAAAGCTAAAAATGCACCAGAATGTACTTATTATTACTGAACAAATTACACAAAAAGTCAGACACGTGATAACCCACATAAGGGGAATTCAGCTAAAGTTTGTGAGCCACATGGAATAAACATTCTAAAGAACTACCAGTAAGTCCTTCATGAAGGGAACAAAAATACACACTACCCCAGTACAAACCTCACATGTATGGCTATGACATGGATTTCTTGATTTTATGACAACAACTTAAAGTAAAATCCTAACAACATAGCTACCTTATAGAGTCTTACTCTTGTTCTCCAACAATCAAAGGTTCTTACTGATACTACATGAGATGATGTATTGCTATGAAAAAGGAATGCTGATTCAAAGATTAAAAACAAATACACATTCTGATGATCTCTTTCACAATAATTTAGCCCTGCTGTCAATTTCAGAATCCTTGTGGTGAAATTGATCCTTTTCCTCTTGGAGAAATACAAAGGAAATACTATCTTATTACTTCATAATTTGTCTCTGGTTTATTTATTTATTTACTTTACAGAATATGCCTTATCTATATCGAGCTTGTACTTTGATAATCATTTTTGGTTATAAATTACTTTTAACGGATGCCAAATCAAATCCATCATTGAAGAAAATTACTTTTATCCACTAAGTCTATTCAAGTGTGTCTTCCTAGGTTGCCAAAGGTTGCATTTCTAATCATGTTTAGAGTACGCACATAGCTTTGGATTAAGAAAATCCCTCCCCCTGCTTTTCTTAAGGAGACACACAGGTCTACACACCATATAAATGTTTAGACAATCTTTATGTTGAAGTGGTTAACATTCTTTTTTCTAAGCATTTTTCAGATTTTTACATATCTAAGTAACATGAAAGTTAGTCTTCCTTTTATGCAGACAAATTTCATTCTATTGCGCAACTTTCATAAATAGTTTCAAAGTCTTTCAGTGTTCCCTGCAGGTGCCTTTTATAAAGTGTTTTGGTCCCAGTTTTTGTACAAACTTTTCACTGATCACTGCAGACAAAATAATAAATCTAAGAAAAACATTAAATTTTTCCAGTCAGATATTTGCACCTTTGAAACAGTACGAGGCACACAAATGTATCACTGGATTCATCTATCATGGTTTCTAATAGAGATGAGGTCAGGATTAAAATTATAAAATGAACTTATTTTTTTCTATAAAATAAAATCTTCCAGTTATAAGAATGAGAATATTAAAACAATTTTTTATTTTACTATAAAATCACAGGGCGATTTTTAGTGGAGAGCTCAAACTGTATTAAAATGAGTATTATAAATGTTGCTTAGTGATTTAATATGTGGTTCTTGATACAATGGAGAAAATTACTATTATATTTTTAGCTGTGATTTCATTGCCCTCTGTGATTATATACGCTAAAATAACAGATAGCTTTATTTAGTTACTACATTTCTCAATTCCAGGTCGTATATTCAATAATATTCTTGGTAAGTGAAACATTCTAATGCTCACCTGAAACTTATTTAAATATTCCAGGTAACAATGCTAGCAGAGATGTTGGCGTGCTTGGAAAGGAACCAGATCATTAAGCTAGCGTTTCAGTTACCATTCATTTTTTAAAGAGACCACAACAATTAAGCACGAAAAAATTCTGTTGCTAGTTAATGAGGTAGTTTTCAGATATTTTCCCTCTTTTTGGTTTCTTTTCATACAGATAAGCAATAAGAAACTTTGCGTGAATATGATTGGATTATGACCGACTATAAAACCACCAAGAATAAAATCTTGTACTGTGGAAGAGAAGTGAAAACAATCAGTGTTTCTGATAGTATTCTTTGCTTAATGATAGAAAGTTCTATTATCTCCATCTTGCTAAGCATTGGTTATTTTGGCAATGTACCCCGTGATTTTAAAATCTGCTGTATTCACATAAACATATAAGTTTTGAAAGCATAGAAGGCTCATTCACTTAATTTCTGGGCAATTATTAAGAAAGAAGTTCCTAAGCAGAGAAAAGCAGCAAATTTCAAACGTTACCTTTTTGCACCGCAGCCTTCCTCTGAGCAGAAGTTCCTGCCGTTTGCACCTGCTGCTGTTTGACCAAATTTCCTTCACTTCCAGTTCTTAAAATCTCACCTAAGCTGATTTTTTTTGGTTTGCTGTTCACATCATCCCTCCTAGCTGATGGCAGCTTAGAAGCTGCAGTAGAGAAGAAAGGTCTAGCCAACCGAGAAGGTTTGGACATTTTAAACAGCCGGGAAAAAAAAAAAACAACAAAAAAAACCCCCAACAACAACAAAAAGAACCAACCCCAGAATGTTACCTGCTGGGGCAGCAGATTCTAAAAAATCCTTTGAGCTTCACTTTTCAACTGACACAGTTACAGTATGAAGTGCAGCCGGATGGAAAGCGCTGGGCTGCCACTTGGATTTCTTTTAAACACAAGGCATCTTGCACCCCCGTAGCCCATCTACAGGACCTGAGGCACGTAAATGGGTGCTTCAAAGATGCTGGAGACAGTTTTGCAATGGTAAATGCTCCAACGCAGAGGGAACAGCAGATGCTGGAATAGGAAATGCACACATACACGAGGAACTCCCTTGCATGCATAGACTAGACGCTGGACAGCCTGGCAATGGAAAAAGAATGTAAATATTACCCCACCCACTCAGGTACAATACATAAAAGTGAGCCAGATGTGTGGTTTATATTATTACAAAGCGCATGCCACGTTCAGTTTCCAGGCATTAGTTCAAGCAAATATTTCCTTGCCTTAGCACATTCCTATATCATATTCTAAGAGTTGACCGTGTAACGAATGCACCTACCTAATTGCTTCTCCTGCTGTTTATAGGACACGCATAGCACCGTGGAAAAGAAAGAAAACAGAAGAATCTAATTTCCTTTATGACTTTGGGCTGCCTACTTGTTGATAAGGAGGGGAGTTGTGTGTCCCTATGATGTGGTGTGAGTGTGTGTGTGTGTGTGTGTGTGTGTGCTGTACGCGCATGGGCATGCCTATGTGAGCTGTGTTGCGGGTGGGTTGGGGAGAGAGGGAGAGGGTCTGCCTGGGGAAGAAAATTATTTCACCTTTTAAAGGCCTTAGAGTTTATTATAACAAATACTTGTGAGTACCATGCTTCATGAAAAAGCTGTAGTAATGATGTAAACATCAGGTGCGTTCAAGGGGGTCACATTTTTCTAGGCTGAAAACATTCCTTGTACCAGTTGAGCGCATAGCCAGTACCAGAAGCAACACAACCTCTTCTCCACTAAGGGTAACCACTTTCCCTCCCAGTTTCCCGTGTCAGAGATTTTTATGACTGGGGGTTAAGCTGTTTCCAACCTCAATTATTCTGTCTTCCCTTGGGGAGAGTACACAAACTCTCTATGAACTATAAAAAGTTTCTGGGACGATGTGGTCCTATAACTCCACTCCAAGTGTAAATACCGAGCTATTCCCCATTTATGGTTGATAAATGTGCAGCTACTTAGCACTTTATTAGATGCAGAGTTATGTGCTGGAAAAAAGAATAAATTCTAGACTCAATTGGCACAGACCTTACTTCTGAATTCTAAATGTGGGCCCAACCCTGGGTAAGTTACTTTCTCTGGCTTTTCATTTATAAAATTGGAATAGTAATTTTTGCCTTAGGGATCTTACATAGATCAATGGAGATGACAAATCCGTGCCTTGTCGGGCACATGGTAGCACTCAATAAATATGAATTTGCTTACCCTTCCCTTCCCCCAAATTCACAGTTTCAATGATTCCTAACAGGTCTTACAAAAACATGTCAGTTACAAGATCAAATCCTGATTCAGACCAGAGAGTCCACAGTAGGATTACATTTATGATCTGAGCCCTATGAAACTGGGAGGAAAAAAAGGGAGCGTAAACCTTTAATATTATGAGAAAAGTGCCTTGTGAATGTAATGAACCTCTACATTCACAGATAATGCTATATCATAAAATCCACCCCATTAAGTAAAGTAAAGCATAACTACAAAATTTAAGTGATCCCTTTACTGTTAATAATTCTGTCCAAATAAGACAATGCATACTTTAATTTATCCAAATTATCATTTGTGTCTGTCTGAGAGTCATTGCTTTCTCAGACTTCTTCATTTCCTTCACCACGCTAGCAATTGGCCTTGACTTCAAGACTAGATTTCACAAAGATACTAACGTTAGCTACTTCCTAGACTGTCCAAGGGAGAGCATCACAGTTGTGTGATGATGTAGGTGTTGGTGGCCAGGAATAGTCACTCACCAGCCAAGTGACCCCTCCCAAGGCCAGGCTCCCGTGTTACATACAAGCCTCAGAATAATGACTGACAGTGACTTAGCTTGGACCCTGTAGGACAAAAATCACATGACTCCTGTAGGCTGTGGTGCCTGGCAGTGAACTTCACCTTGGAAAACTGGCTTGAAAAGTCGGTGCCAGGAAAGAAGTGTGACAGCACCCTGACACCATCTATGACAGGTGGCTCACGCATACAATGTGAAGAGGAGCACTGGACTTTATTTTATTATTTATTTTGAGACAGAGTCTCACTTTGTCACTTTTGGTAGAGTGTTGTGGCATCGCAGTTCACAGCAACCTCAAACTCTTGGGTTCAAGCAATCCTCTTGTCTCAGCTGCCCCAAGGAGCTGGGACTACAGGCTCCTGCCACATAGTAGAGATGGGGTCTCCCTCTTGCATAGGCTGGTCTCAAACTCCTGAGCTCAAGCAATCCACCCACGTCAGCCTCCCAGAGTGATAGGATTATAGGTGTGAGCCACTGTGCCCGGCCTTTAACAGAAGCATTTCAGAGTAATAGCATTATGTGTCTCTGATAGCACACTTTCCTTTCTGGGAGAGCCAGTATAATTAGACTAATTTTACAAAATGCAAAGTGATTATCCAACAGGTTCACTTGTTGAGTTGCAGATTGTTATTGGTTAGGGCTGCCAAAGAGACAGAAGCAATGGGAGATACAGAGGCACATGTGTGTACATGTGTACACAGTATGTGTGTGTATATAGCCTATATAGAGAGAGGATGCCACTGTGATATATATATCTTATATGCATTATGGGTATATATTCATTTGTATAGAAACTTATGTATATACAGATACTCCTCAACTTACAGTGGTTTTAGGTCCTGATAAAGTCATCATAAATCAACAATATTGTAAATCAAAAATGCATTGAATACAGTTCCCCTACTAAACACCAGAGCTGAGTCTGGCTTCCCTTACAAGTGCTCTGAACACTCACCTTAGCCTACAGTTGGGCAAAATCACGTGGCAACACAATGCCTTGTAGGGAACTTATTTTTAACTGGTGTGCCACTTGAGGGTCTTAGGTGGGCCATGAAAGTTTTTCCCCCCTCCCCCTGAGAGCATCTAACTCTGTCATGCTGCATGGAGTGCCATAGTGTCATAGCTCACAACCTCAAACTCTTGAGCTCAAGGGATCCTCTTGCCTCAGCCTCCCAAGTAGCTGGGATTATAGGTGTCCACCATAACACATGGATAGTTTTTCCTATTTTTAGTAGAGATGAAAGTCTCACTTTGCTCAGGCTGGTCTCGAACTCTTGAGCTTAGATGGTCTACCTGCATTAGCCTCCCAGAGTACTAGGACTACAGGCACCTGGCCCCCATGAAAAATTTTAAAGATCATTAATTGAATTATTTTCAACAGAAGTTAAAGCACAGTAAATATATATATATTTTAAAACCTTTTTTTTGATCAACATAATGTAAGAGTGCTGCAGAAGTTTAATTATAGGTTCAAGTGTGCTGTGAGACAAAAAAGGTTGGAAAATGCTGCATTAGAGGGGTCAGTGGTTATTCCTCATGATAGCATGAGTGGCTGGGGGTGGTGGCTAGTGGCCTCTGCCCAGAATCATGAGGGAAAACTATACCTGTTATCACCAGCCTAGGAAATGATCAAAACTCGAGACACAGTTTCTTCTGAATGTACCATCTTAAAATCACAAATCATAAGTTGAATCATTGTTGTAAGTCAGGAACTGTCAGGGGTTGCCTGTGATGGGAGGGTCCTCACTGGGGGTGGCAGTGGGGGTTGCCGGAGCAGTGTCTCTAGGCCAGTGTTTTTCAACCTCTTTTTTTTTATTTCATAGCACACTTTAACCTGTAGTTAAACTTCTATGCACACCTAAATTATTTGATCAGAAATAAATTTAAAAAACAAACATATTTACCATGCTTTGACCTTCTTTTGACAATAATTTAATTAATGATCTTTAAAATTTTTCGTGGTACCCTGTGAGATCCTCTCACAGCACACTGGTTGAAAATCCACTGCTCTGGCCATGTGGTCTTTCTAAACCTGAGAGACTCTAGCACCTGGAGAACCTCTAAAAACAAACTCTTTTGGGTTCCACCATGGGCCCTGTGAATTAAAATTTCTGGGAACAACCAAAGAGGGATTCCTAGAAATTTACAAAAGCAATTTTGTGTGAGTCTCACGCTCAGTGGACTTTGGAAACCATTGTTTATCTGGGCCACTTGAGACCATCTCCCTTCCCTGGGCCTGTGCTGGCTGGGCCCTGCTTTCACTGGCTGCCTTCTGGGGTCCTCCCACACCTTGAGGGGTGGGTCCCCTGCCCACCTGCTTTCCCACTTTATAGGGACAACCTGCCATAAACAGGTTGTGCCCCTCAGGCGAGCCCAGGGGACCTGACTGAGAACACCAAGTTCATTTCACTTGTCACATAATCGGAGTTTCAGTGACCATGCTTGGCTTGAGCTGGGCTACTTGGGGTGAATGTATCCTGCCATTCAAGAGACAGACTTCTCAAGTCTGCACAAAATTCATGCATCTGTTTAAATAAGGCTGGTTCATCCACAAGGTCGATACTTGAAAGCACATTGAAAATACGACATGGTTCATTATTTTCCCTCTCCACTCACTGAAGTTTCCTGGGAAGCTTTTCATTTACTATATAGTCAATCCTCAGCCCATCATACAGGCAGAACACAGGGGTTATAGGCAACAATGTGCACTATATTTTTATTTTATACCAAGAAATGAATAGAAAATTGACACAGAAGCATTTGCTTGGACATGCAAATCTCAAACCTTGCCAATAAAATCCTCAGGAAAATGGAAGAAGAAAATAAAGAAGAGAGGTTTTATTATTATGTTTTCCTATCTGGACTTCATTCCTAAAAAAGATCTGAGTTGGCTTGCAAATATGTATGCTATACTAAGATAAAATCTGTGTGACATTAAAATAAGAAATGGACAATGGGCTCGGTGCCCATAGCTCAGTGATTAAGGCATCGGCCACGTACACTGGGGCTGGTGGGTTCAAACCCAACCTGGGCCTGCTAAACAACAATGACAATTATAACAACATCAACAACAAAAAAACAGCTGGGCATTGTGGTGAGTACCTGTAATCCCCAGCTGAGGCAAGAAAATTGCTTAAGCCCAAGAGTTGGAGGTTGCTGTGAGCTATAACAACACAGCATTCTACAGAAGGGTGACATAGTGAGACTCTGTCTCAAAAAAAAAAAAAGGACAGTGATAGAGACAGGAGAGAAACAAAATAGGTCTGAGCTTCCTAGCACTGAAGCAAAAAGGGAAATAGGAGAGTTTTAGAGTCCGTTATTTTATCATTAATTTGATTCCAAACATAAGGAATTTGCCATTGAATTGCAAAGGTCATGTTTGAATTGTGAGTGACTTCAGGGTAGACACCAGCTCCTGTAAAACAAAGCCTGACTCCCTCTGGGAAGAGTACACAACTGTAAGTTTATTTCAAGAATGCTGCCTTAATCTGTAAAGGCAATCTCTCTCTTGTGGTCCACAGGCCCCATGCCCATCTGCTCTGGACCCTGATGCTTCTCTAGCTGATGAGTTTCCCTATCAGATTAAGACTTAGGTTTGCTTTGAATTCTTGGGGTTTATTCCTGAGTATTTTCCCTTTTTGGTTTAGTACCCGTGTTTTAATGCCAGCATGATATAAAACCTGGACCTTGGCTTTTGCCTTTTTCTTAAGACTTTGTAACAAACCTCCTGCATGTGCTGGCGATAGCCTCTGCCTGCTGGGGTCCCCCAGATATTCTCCCTGAGTCTCTAAGCCTCACTGTCAGTACCTCTGGAATTAACCTGATCATCCTTAAGCCTGTTCAGAAAGGGTAGAGCCAGAAGTTTTCTTCCTACTTGAAAAGGCTTAATACTTACCCAGTCTATTCTAAATTCAGCCACCACCACTCTTTTAATATTAGAACATCTTACTGGACCACTTTCAGTGTTATTGCCATTGAGTTATCCATTGCACCCATTGTGGCTCCCTGACCCCTTCCCCATATGTAGCTCTATTTAGATTCCCGACTGGATGCCTCTAACCCCGACACCTGCCTGGAAATCCTTTAGATGGACAGAATTCCTAACCAAAGAGGACAACATGAAGCTGTTTAGAGTGTGGGGCTTGAGTAAACAGCTCTTCTTGTGAGTCTCTTCCTGATTTCTTAGGCTTTTCTGTATCTCCTGGATTTTACTTTTGGACCGGCCTAAGCAGCTGTGGCCCAGGGATGGTCTTTGGCTGACCCAGCAAAAGAGAGGGCTGCTGGGCTTCTGCTTCCAGGGGCTAGTTCAAAGCTGCAGCCTGCAGTTCCCCTGTGGTTAGCTGGCCTCCACCCTGGCTCTCTCCCAATCTATGAGTAATTCTGTCAATCTGCAGCTTCTGCTTCCCTATCAGATAAGATACCACTGGGGACACACCTATAACTGGTCCTTCAATCCATAGCCAGAGGCCAGCTCTGAGGTCTCCCATGCTTTCCTGGCTCAAAAAAGCCCATGTCTGAGCAGCTCAGACCTCTTTGAGTCTACTAGAGCCCCAAAGGCATGACTTTGCTTTTTTGGCAGCACATAAAATTTCCATGTCTACTAGCTCATTCTTAAAGCTAATCTATGGCTTGGCGCCTGTGGCTCAAGCGGCTAAGACTCCAGCCACATACACCTAAGGTGGCGGGTTTGAATCCAGCCTGGGCCTGCCAAACAACAATGATGGCTGCAACCAAAAAATAGCCGGGTGTTGTGGCGGGTGCCTGTGGTCCCAGCTACCTGGGAGGCGGAGGTAGAAGACTCACTTGAGCCCAGGAGTTAGAGGTTGTGAGCTGTGATGCCACGGCACTCTACCCAGAGGGACAGTTTGAGGCTCTGTCTCAAAAAAAAAAAAAAAAAAGCTAATCTAAATTCCTCCTATGGGTTGTAAGCAAACTTTCTCTTGCTGTTTTGAACATGGAAATTGAGATCATCTCTAAGGGAACTCCTTCCCTCATTTCTGCATAGTCTGTAAGAGAAATGCCATGTGATGAGAGCTCTGTGAACTTCCTAACTGGGTCTTTTACTGTAAGCTGGTGATTTGAAGTGGCCCTAGTAATCTTTTTAGCCACACTCTACCTCCAAAGCCGGAGTGGCCAGTGTCTTCCCAGTATACTGGCACCATGGTATTGCAGGTAGGGGGTAAGGTTTCCCTAAGTTCTATCTTCTTTCCAACCTGTAGGATCTGAGAAAATGTAGGTGACGGTTCACAGCCAATGGAGGGTATAAAGGCATCGGGTACCCCATGACAATAAAGACGCCTCTCAAGAGGAAAATGCTACAGGCTGGGGCAGGATGTTGGCTCCCTTTCAGACAGCAATGATCATCAATAACAACTGTTAACATTTATTATGCATTTACTGTATGCCTGATACTGTCATAAGCCATTTATTCTTCATAGCAACTTCAGAGGTAAATACTATTGTTACTCCCATTTTACCGATGAGTAAATAAAACATTCAGAGACCTAGAAAATCATCCCAGATCTCATAGATACTAAGTGCTGGAGTAGGAACTGAACTCTCATCAATCTGGCCCCAAAGTCAGTCTTCTTCTCTATAAATCAAAAAGTCTGGGTACAATCACCATTGCACACTGAGTGTGAATATTCAGTGGCTGTTTAGTCACAGTGGTGACCTATGAAGAGTGCTTCTGCCATCTCGGACGCTGTGTGCCAGAACTCAAAATGCACTGCACCCCTGTGCCTGCAAGGGTCCCCATCTAGGATGCAGGTGTGAGTTTGGTGTCATGAGACTCCAGCAGCTCCAGTCTGGAAGAGACATATCCTGTGTTGAGGACAGATGGGCAAGTGGCAGCCACCAAGCCTGGGGAAAGGTCAGGGAGGGGCCAGAATGGCAGCATGTTCTTCCAGGACCTCAGTTCCTGAGCACACATGGCTCCCCTTTCTCTCCCCTCCATCTTACTTGCTGACCAAGTGTCAAGAAAAATGACTTAGTAAGATTTGTTACACGTTTAAGCTTACCCTGCCCGAAAACAGAAGAAAAAGCCTGTTATATAACCACAGAGAAACCATTTCACCTCTCAGGACTAAATTACCTTGAAAAAGGTGTTGTCATAACTATGCTGTCTATATCTCAGGTTGTTGCAAACGATCAAGAGAGAAAACGAATATGAAAGCACCTTGACACATGTAAGATAACACGGGAATTAAGTACAATAATGTTAATGGTTATAAAGTACCAATGTCTTATTTTGTCCTGACTTCATACCAGTTTTTTTACTTCATCCTGCTTAAAGATGGGGTGAGTGTACTACCAGAATGTTCGTTAGCACACTTTTTCTGTAAAGGGCCAACCAGTAGATGTTTTCAGTTTTGTGAACTGTATGGCCTCTGTTCAACTCTTTGGTTTTCCTCTTGAAGAGGGAGAGCAGTCATAGACAAAATGTAAATGAATGACCCCGGCTACGTTCCAATAAAACTTTATTTATAAAAACAAGTATCTGGACAGATTCTCCTGCAGTTTTTTGACCTCTGTTTAGTAGTAGCCAATTAGAACCATTTGTAAATGATAACATCACTCCAATACCTGTCTCCTTGGCTAACACCTGCTGTATAGGTTGGTTCACTGCCTCTCTCTGGGTCTAGGTGGGTAAACTCTAGCTCCAACTCTAGTAAACAATTTCTCACATTTATCACACCCTACTATTTGGACATCACATCACATTGAGGGACTTGGAGTAAGTGTCATATGGTCTCCAAGAATAGCCAATATTGATTCTTACTTAATTGTAAAATCTAGTGGGGAAAGGGATAATGCCTACCTCTTTGGCTACCTGGGTTATATCATGCTTTGCCATTTTATATTGATAGTTAACTTATATAGGTTGCCATATGTGGGGAGGCATGGTTTGAGTGCTTTGGATAACTGAATTTGTAGACTGCACTTATCTTGTAAAATTTTTCATGCTTCTTAGAGTCAAGACAAAGGCTCGTAAGTTCAGATTCTTCAATTTCCTAGGTAAATGCTACAGGAGGATTTCTTGATTTAACAACTCTCATTTCCAAGAACCCTTTAAAAAGCATTCTTTATGATTTCAATAAAAGTTGCTTTATACCATGATGTCACCCATCTGTGCTTCTATATTGTAAAAGAATCTTAAAATTATTTAGGGCATGCTTCGTTATGTTATAAAATTGTCAGTGCCAAGAGGAACTTCTTTGGGGTTTTTTTATTGCAAAACACTCCCTTTACATAGAAGGCTGAACGACTTATCTGAACCAACAGTAGATTTAGAAGCAGTTTCAAAAGTTGTACAAAAATGTGTTAGACAGCCAGGTTGTGATGGAGGCTGGAATTTTGTAGTCACAGTTTTCCATGTGCCATTTTAAGAATTATCTTGGCTCTAAGGACAAGTTAAAATTTTATATTTGAGAGTAGACTCCTGAAGTAAAAATAAGGTATTTCTTATTAGGCTGGTCTCCAGTGGTATTATGGAAAGTGTAACTTAAAGCGTAACAACCCCCAAACACTGGGTAACTTAAAAGCTATTCTCATTACTTATTAGTAATGATAGTGTATAATTATTTATCCATGAGTTTTTAAATATTATATTCTAATGGACGTGACTTTTTACTCATTTTAAAATGCAAATGAAAAAATGCTGACCAAACCCCCTCCTCCTCTATTTTTTTAAAGGATTCCAAACTATATAGTTCCAAGGAGGAAAACAGATAAGTGATTATTTGGCAGTTGGATGAGCTTATTAATTCTTTTGCCATTAGAAAAGCAATGGGGTTTCATCTGTATAATGTTAAATTTTCTTGCTCGACTTCTTAGTTATTATAAAGCATCCAAAATATATTGAATTTTCAAGGTTCCTAAAAGCCAAATCTTAAAAAGGAAAAAAGAAGAGGTTATCTCATAAATTCCAGGTACTTGTGGAAATGTAGAATGACATTTAGTTCAACATACACCTGCTGTTTTTCTGGAAACCTATTAAGATCTTTCTAGTTTGCATAGATTTTAACATACTCTGTTTTAATGGCCATGGGGGTAGGGAGGGATGAGAAATCATGATATGAATGAGAAAAATTGAACAAACTAAGAATGTGCCGAGTTTCTGGGGGGAAATTCTATATGTCTAATTAACTTCTGATGAAAGATGAGTAAGGAGAAGGAATATTCATTAAACATTCTGAGATCATGTGATCACCAACAAAGTCAACACAAATGTTTTAAAATGTGTTTAAAGATTACATTTCTCTTTTTTCTTTATTCAAACCACATACATTTTACACATAAGTGATAAAGCAATCAGACACACTCAAGAAATGTTGAAATTAAGCAATGGCTCTTTTTCCTTGAATATGAGATAGTACAACTTTAAAAATTACTCAAGGCCAATAAGCCCATGAAAAGAAGCTCAAAGTCCTTAATCGTTTGGGAAATCTAAGTCAAAACTATAATGAGCTGCCACTTCATGCTCATTTGTATGGATATTATTTTTAAAAAGATAAAAATAATAGAAAATAATAAGGGTTCATGAAGATGTGGAAAATTCGGAACCCTGTGCACTGTTGGTGGAAATGTAAGATGGTACAGTTGCTATGGAAAACGATATGGTAGCTCCTCAGAGAATTAAACTTAGAATTTCCATAAAATCCAGCAATTCTATTTCTCAGTATATATCCAAAAGAAATAAAAGCAGGGACTCAAAAAGATATTTGTATACCCAAGTTCACAATAGTATTATTGACAATATCCAAAAAGAAGAGATAAGTGTCCATGGACACATCAATGTATAAACAACATCCTTGTGATACAATGATTTTCTTTCTTCTGGGTAGATACCTGGTAATGGGATTGTGGGACCAAATGGACATTTTATCACAAGGACATCTGCATTAGAATGTTTATTGCAGCTCCATTCACAATTGCCAAGACAGGGAAGCAACTCAAGTGCCCATCAACCCACGAATGGATTAATAAACTGTGGTATATGTACACCATGGAATACTATTGAGCCATAAGAAAAGAGTGAGACTTTACACCTTTTGTATTTACCTAGATAGAGTTGGAGAACATTCTACTTAGTAAAGTATCACAAGAATGGAAAAGCAAGTATACAGTGTACTCAATACTAATGTGAAATCAATAGATGAACAACTACCCACCACACAAGAGAAAAACACAAGTATATTTAAATGGGGGAAGGGGAGGCAGAAGAAGGGAAGGTGCAGGAAGCAGGGGATTGGTGAACACTACCTAATTGTGCACAATGTAAGGGTCTGCAGCAGGCCACTTGGATGAGGGGTTCAACTACAACTTGAACTTTAACTTAGAAATGCAAACAATGTAATCTAATCATTTGTACCCTCATATTAATATGAAATAAAAAAAAGAATGTCCTGTCAGATTTCTTTATTCTCAAATACTTTACTACATAGAATTGTGAAAGAATAAATTTCTGTTGTTGTAAGCCCCCCCCCCAAAAAAAAATGTATAAGCAAAATGTAGTCTATGGATACAATGGATTATTCTTTAGCCTTAAAAGTGATTCTGGCATGTGCTACAATAGAGAAGAACATCATGTTAAGTGAAATAAGCCAGTCACCAAAGGACAAATATTGTACGATTCCATGTAAGTAAAGTCCCTAGAGTCACCAGATTCATGGAGATAGAAAGCAGGATGGTGGTTGCTAGAGGCTGGAAGAGAGAAATGGGGAGTTAGTGTTTAAAGGGTACCAAGTTTCAGAGGAAGAAGTTCTTCAGATACATAGTGGTGATGGTCACACAGCAAGGTGAATGTACTTAATACCAGAGAACTGTGCATTTAAAAAATGGCTAAACTAGTACATTTTATAGCAATAAAAATTATTTGAGTTCATATTTTTAAGTTGTTGGTGCTCAAACTTCTTGTGAAACTAGGGCTAGGGAATGGTCCACCTTCCCTCTCTCCAACTTTCTGAAGCCTGGGCAATGCTGAGATGCTAGCTCTGCTTTCACAAAGGTAGAGTCAAGAAGATGGTCAGAGTTAACTCTGCTACTGGTGGGGAGTGGAGGGTGGAGGGTGAGGGAGCATGGTTCTCTCTCTGGTCTAACCACAGCAGCCTAGAAACCCAACACATTCTCTGTGTTGTCACACAGCCACACAGAGATGATACAAAGCCTGTGTGAGGGTTCTTAATTTCTCTCTCCTTTCTGTCCGTCTGTCTCCCCGCCACCCCCCATTTTAACAAACACAAATGCAAACTACCATCTAGTGGTTACTGGCAAGGACAGAGATCAAACAGATCTCCGAAAAAGACTCTGAAAAATACCTTTTCAGAACTCATCTCCTGGCTTCTTAGTCCTGTGGCCCTGGCCTGGCATTTTTCTAGGAGAGTCTTTTTTCTTGGAATGTGTAATAAATCCTCCTCCTCAAAATGAGGGAAGATTTCCCTCCATTGATTCAAAATCCTCACTAGCAAATCCTTTGGCCTTTCCAAAATTTGCCCAGAATTATATTCTAGAATCTCCTGAACAAGAGTTTGAGTGTTCCATATTATCTAAATGAGTAAATAAAGATCCACTGAGCACTCCGCACTTGTTTTTATGAGAGAGAAGAAGCTCACACCAGTCCCGGAATACTCTTCAGAGCAGATGAAAGGAAGAATTTATGGCATGACGCGTGAGAATAGTCTATAACTCTCATATCTCTGTAGCTTATGTTCCCAAACAAGGCAATGTAGATATTTATGTAAAGAGACAGAGCAGCATCTATTTTAAAGAGAGGTTTGGTGTCCCCTTCCCCTTTTTTAGACATTTCTAATTTACAAAACTAGATGAGGCCCTTAAGTTTTTCTTTTTTTTTGAGATATCTTACATCTCCAATTTAAGGTAGGATTATTTAGATGACTACATTTTTTTCCTTCCTTAAAAAAACCATGAAAAAAAATGTATCTGCTTATGGCCAGACAGGAAAACAGAGACATTTAAATTCATTTTCTATTGTATTTTCATGTTGTTTCAAAGCCCCTAGCTCCTTTTGCTTCTTTCTGGTTCTTGGACATCCCTTTTATGATCTCGGGAGACCCCTAATTCTAAAGGAAAACCTGCTTTCTGGAAAGGAACACCAGGCAATATTTATAACTTACAGTATTTTCCTAGGTTAAAAAAAGAAGTTTATTTGACACTGAAACAGTTCTGAAAGCAGAAACCATACCACAAATAATAATCACTTAGATTTTGGGGGTATTCCTCAGAGGATTTTTTAAAATTATGAAATATAACAAACATAAAAAGGATATATGTAGAAATGTAAAGACAAAAACAATAGAATAGACACACATGTACCCACTGCCAAGCTCTAGAAATAATGTACTACCTTCTGAAACCTTTGGAATCCTCTAAATGCTGCCAATTGGTTACATTCTCTTTGGACTGTGAGGTCAGAACTTCCCTGGATGCAGTCTTAATGAGTCTCTATTTTTCTTCATAATTTTTTTATTATGTGTATATCTCTAAACATATATCGCTTGGCTTGGATTTTTTTAAAAAGTTTGATATCAGTGTCAGAAAACGATGAGTTTATTTATTCCTCTGTGACTTGCTTTTAGGCTCAGCGTTAAGTTTATTGAGATGCATCTGAGATCCCGCGGTTCATTCATTTTTACTTGGTATGGTAGTCCATGGTGTGACAACACTACAATGAATGAACACATTGCATTCTAGGGTTGATGAACATTTGGTTTGTTTGCAGTGGGAGGAAAGGATCCATCTTCATTTTTTTCTCCTGCATGGATAATCAACTGATCAGTCATCCCACACCATTATCCTCCCTTTCCCACAGATCTGAAATGCCAGCTTTGTCAATTTACTAGTTTCCATTTTTGTGTGAGTCTTTTCTGGGTCTCCTAATGAGATTTGTTTTTCAATTTGCCTATTCCTTAATGCTTTGCTGTCTTAATGATTGAGCTAAGTAATAATAAAAATAGCTAATACAGGCTGACATTTATGTTATGCCAGCCACTATTCCAAGCACATTTCACATGTTAACTCATTTATTCCTCATCATTACCTTGGGTAGTGGGCATTGTTATTTTATAGATGGAAAGTGAACTTGGGAATGGATTGTAGGTGCCTAGACAAGGTAAGAAACACAGACAATCTATATATAAAGAGATCATGCTGTTAGACATTATGCAGCCATAACTCTTATCATAAGTCATGATTTTTGGCTGAACAATGGGTCTTATTTAGGAATACTTTGAGTATTTTTAGTCCTTTTCTCATACATACAAATTTTATAAATGTCTTATAAAGCTTCATGCAAGACAAAACCTATTAAAATTGTCATTGATATTTCATTAAATTCTTCAAATAAACTCATGCTATTGAGTTTTCCGGTCCATTAACATGGTATTAAATAATGTGTTTTTATTGTATTTTATAACATGCTACAAAATGCACATCTTTTGTTAAATATATTCCCAGTTATCTTATATTGTTTCTGCTACTATAAAAGGCATTCCTTGAAAGTTGCTTTTTCTGTTTGTTGGTATATTAAGAAATGTAATAGGACTTATAACAGTTCTTGACATGTTTCTGGCAAAGGGATCAGATTTACTCTTCCCCTTTATACAAATAGGGAAACAGAAAAAAACCATCAAACAGTGGTTTTCAGATATTGCATAACACAGAGAATTGGAGAGTGATTGCTGAAAAAATAAAAGCAAATGTGGTAAGCACAGTGACTTCCCAGGTTACTGCCTGAACAGAGGCATGTTCAGGGTGCAGGGAGGTGACACCCAAACAGAACTCAGCAGTTTTTTTGAATTGAGGAGAAAGGATTCCCACCTCAGAAAGGCAAAGGTATAATTTTCAGGGAAAAATATTATAGGAGGTGATAGGAAGATATATGGAGGATTTTCTTGGTTAACAGAATTAAATAAGAAATCAATAGCAGAAACATATTTGAAACATACCTAAATATTGAAAGTTAAACAATAAGCATCTGAATAACCCATATAAAATATCTTGAGCCCAAAGAAAATGGCATATAAAAATGTACTGGCAAATAAAAAAGCACTGTATGATGTTACGTAGGCTCATATTATGTGCTTATGCCAGAAAATAAGAAAGATCGCAAATCAATGATCCAAGCATCCACCCTGAAAAAACTAAGTCTAAAATAAGCATAAGGAGAAAAGTAAATAAGAGCAAAAATCAATGAGATAGATGACAGAAAGCAATGGAGGAAAATCAATACAACCAAAGCTAGTTCTATAAAAGGATCAATAAAATGTATAAGACTCAAACTAGCCTAACTGAGAAGAATTAGACAGATTACCAATATCAGGAATGAAAAAGAGGACATTACCACAGAAAGAAACCATTATGCATAGCTTTATATTAATAAATTCAGCAACAATGATGAAATCTACAAATCGTTTTCAAGTTATAAACTACTAGAGCTCACTGAAGAAGATAAAAGTAATATTCTTACTTGTTCGTATCTAGAAAAGAAATTGAGTTGGTCACTAAAACCTTGCCAAGATGAAAACTCCAGGCTGAGATAGCTTCTTTGGTGAATTTTACTGAACATTTAAGAAAAATATAACACGAATTCTACCACCACTTTCCCAGAAAATAGAATCAGAGGAAACAATTCCTAACTCATTCTATGAGGCCAGAATTATCATGATACCAACGCAGATAATGATATTTTAAAAAATGAGACTACATATTAAAATTAATCACAAATATATATGTAAAAGTCTGTGAGAAAATTTTAGCAACTTGAAACTAGCAATCTATAAAAATAATAATATATTATTATGACCAAGTAAAATATATCCTTAAAATGTAAAACCGCTCTAACATTTGATAATCAACCAATGTAATTCATTGTTTTAACAAACTAAAAAAAAGAAAAAAAGCCAGATGAATTGTCTCAGTAGACTTAATAAGAAAGCATTTGGCCAAATTAAACACTCATTCATAATAAAACTCTCAGTTAACTCTCAGGAAGATAGAATTTCTTCAATTTGATAAAAGCACTGATTAAGAAAAACGTTATAAAAAAATAAAAAAACCTTACAGCAAACAGCTTCATGGTAAAAGACTGATTTCTTTCTTTCTAAGCTTGGGAAAAGACAGGTATTTGCTCTTACTATTTCTATTTAGCATTTTACTGGTGGACTTACCCAGTACAATAATGTAATAAAAAGAAATAAAATGCATTCATATTAGAAAGAAAATGATAAAATTATCTTTCTTTCTTCATAGATGACATAATTATCTGTGTAGAAAATACGAAAGAATCTACAATGAAGCTACTAGGACTAGTAAGCAAGTTTAGTAAGATCGGTCATAGGAGAAGAGATAAATATATAAAATTAATTGTATTTCTATATTTTTGTGGAGAATTGGAAATGAAAATACAAAATTACCATTTAGAATAGTATCAAAATAGTAAAATGATAATTATCTTATTAAAAATAAATTTAATAAAATGTGTACAGGCTTATATGCTAGAAACTTCAAAACTGTGCTAGAGATTAAGAATTAAAGATTAATTAAATTTCTAATTAAATTAAGAAAGAAACAGATAAATGGAGAGATATACCATGTTCATGAATTGAAAGACTACCTATTGTTTTGCTTTTGATTATCCCCCAATCCATCTGTGTACATTCAATACGACCTCAATTAAAATGTTGAAACAGCAGCAAGTAGTGGTAGCTCACACCTGTAATCCTAGCTCTCTGGGAGAATGAGGCAGGTGGACTGCTTGAACTCAGGAGTTCAAGTCCAGTCCAAGTGAGAGTAAGACCTCATCTCTACTGAAAATAGAAAAAACTAGTTGGGTGTGGTGGCACATGATTGCAGTCTCAACTACTTGGGAGGCTGAGGCAAGAGGATCTCTTGAGTCCAAGAGTTTGAGGTTGCTGTGAGCAAAAATGATGCCATGGCACTTTGCCTAGGACAACAGAGTAAGACTCTGTCTAAATCAAAAAAGTGTAGAAACCGGAAAACTGACACTAAAATTGATATAGAACATTAAAAGGCCTAAAATAGCCAAAACAATTTTGAGGAAGAAGAGCAAAAGTGGAAGATCTACTCTCTATAATTTCATGTCTTACACAGTTACAGTGGCTAGAAAGTGTATTTGGAATAAGATTAGATATATAGGTCAATGGAATGCAATATAATTTTCAGATATAGACCCATACATATATGGTCAGTTGATTTTTTTTTTTTGGGGGGGGGGGAACAGAGTCTCACTTTATTGCCCTCAGTAGAGTGCTGTGACATCACAGCTCACAGCAACCTCCAACTCCAGGGCTTAGGTGATTCTCTTGCCTTAGCCTCTTGAGTAGCTGGGACTACAGGCATGTGCCACAATGCCTGGCTATTTATTGTTGCAGTTTGACCCGGGCTGGGTTTGAACCTGTACCGTTGGCATATGCCACCGCCCTACCCACTGAGCCACAGGCACCTCCCTGGTCAATTGATTTTTAAAAAAGGCAATTTAATGGGGAAAAGAATAGTCTTTTAAATAAATCACACTAGACTAATTGAGTATGCATAGGCAAAACATGAGCCTCAGCCCTTACCTCACACCAAACTCATGAATCATAAAACCTAAAAATTAAAACTTAAGAAACAGAAATTTTTGTAGATGTAGATAGACTAAGATTTCTTAAATATTAATAGAACACAAAAATGTAAACAATGTAAACCATAAAAGAAGAAATTGTTTAATTATATTTAATTAAAAACCATAGCTCTGGGCAGCACCTGTGGCTCAAAGGAGTAGGGCACCAGCCCCATATGCTGGAGGTAGAGGGTTCAAACCCAGCCCTGGCCCCCCCCCAAAAAACTTTAGCTCTTCCGAAGTCACACTTAAGAAAAAGTACATAGGTAAGATATACTGAGACATATTTTTCAAGCATATATCTGATAATGGACTTGTATCTATAAAATACAAAGAATTTTTACAGATCAATAATAAGAATACAAACTGATCAAAAATGAGTAAAATATTCAAAAAGACTTACAAATAAGCACATGAGACAATGCTTAACATCATTGCTCATGCAAATAAAAACTCCACTGGAATGGCTAAAATTAAAAATATTTACAATATCAAGTACTGATGAGAAAGTGGAGCAATTGAAACTCTCATACCTGGCTGGGGGACATGCAAAATGATACAACTACCTTGGAAAATAGTTCAGCAGTTCCTCACAAAATTTGATATGCACTTATTTTTTTTGAGAAAAAAATCTAATCATGTTTGAGAAAACTCTATTAATCATGTTTTATAATATTCTACAAACCATGCAGCTTTTGCTAGATGTATTCTTAGATATGCTGTTTGGATTGTGATATGATAATATCATTTTCAAGTAGCATTTTTCATTTGTTGCTGTAAAATGGAAATGTAATTGACTTCAAAGAACTATTAAAGTATACCATGCATAATAAAATAAGCAAATACTCTTGAATTGTCATTTTGAGATGTGTTAAGGATCCACCTTTGGTGAGGTTCTGTTAGCAGAATGTGCTATCAGCTTCTCTAGACAGCTGGATCTTTGACCTTGTGACTGGAGTTCATTTTAGTCTATTCATTTTTAATGTATTTATCGATAGGGTCAGGTTTATGCCATTATTTATTTCCTAAATGTTTCTTATCGTTCTTTCTGAATTTTTAATGTACCATTATTAATTCCTTTATTATTTTTTACATTTTTTGGAGTTATTTTCCTAGGGCTTACTCTAGAGATTACAAGTCATTTTAATTCATTACATTCCACTTCAGGTTACTACTGATTTAATTTCAGTAAAATACAGCAACTTTGTTCCAATATACCTTCATTTCCCATCTACTTTGTGCTATTGCTGTCATCCATATTGTATGTGTATGTTATAAAGCCAATTATACAATGTTAAGTTATTGCCTCATATAATTCTATGACTTTTACAGAAATTAAAAGAAAAATGTTTTAAGGTAAATCATATTTACCTACATATTTTCTATTATATAGCTTTTCATTTCTTTCTTTGAATCCAAGTTACTGTTGATGCCATTTCTTTTCAGACAAATACTTCCTTTCTTTTTTTTCTTTTGAGACAGAGCTTCAAGCTGTCAACCTCTGGGTGGAGTGCTGTGGCATCACAGCTCACAGCAACCTCCAACTTCTGGGCTCAAGTGAGTCTGCCTCCGCCTCCCAAGTAGCTGGGACCACGGGCACCCACCACAATGTCTGGCTATTTTTGGTTGTAGCTGTCATTGTTGTTTGGCAGGCCTGGGCTGGATTTGAACCCACCAGCTCAGGTGTATGTGGCTGGCGCCTTAGCCACTTGAGCCACAGGTGCGGAGCCGACAAATACTTCCTTTACTATCGCTTGTAAGGCAGATCTGGGAATCAATGTTTTTAATGCATTTTCTTTTTTAGAGTAGCTTTAGGTTTATAGAAAAACTGTACAGAAAATACAGAGACTTCTGTAAACAATTCCATTATTAACATCTTGCATTAGTATGGCCCACTTGTTAAAAACTGATGAACTAATATTGATACATTATTATTATTATTTGAGACAGAGTCTCAACTATGTCACCCTTGGTAGAGTACTGTCCTGTCATAGCTCACAGCAACTTAAAACTCTTGGGCTTAAGTGATTCTCTTGCCTCAGCCTCCCAAACAGCTGGGACTACAGGCACCGGCCACAACATCTGGCTATTTTTTTTGTTGTTGTTTAGCAGGCCTGGCTGGGTTCAAACCCACCAGCGCCAGTACATGTGGCTGGAAACCTAACCAATGAGCTATGTGCTCTGAGCCTTGATAGATTATTATTAACTGAAGTTCATGGTTTACATTAGGCTTCATCGTTTATGTTGGGCGGTTCTGTAAGTTCTGGTAAGTGCTTATTATTGTGAATTCATCTCTACAGTAACAGTTCCACTCTCCTAAAAATCCAGTGTTTCACCCAGTCCTTCTTATTCCCCCTACTCTCATTTCCCTCTCTTCCACTTGGCAGCCACTAATCTTTCTAGTGTCTCCCTAGTTTTGCCTTTTACAGAATGTTATATACAGTAGAACCACTGTAAGTAGATCATCCCAGAGACTGTAAGAACATACTGGTCAACATATGATTGTACTTAGGCAGTTAGACTTCATCTCTGACATCTGTACAACAGATTGCAGGTAAGATCCTTGATGGGGCATTTTTTGCATGGATTTTAGGGACCAGATATCTTGTAAAAGAACATGTTACATTCTTGATCAGTTATAGGAATACACAAACATTTTCTCATATACACAAAAACCTCTAAGTTGACCAACCAAGGGACTGTAATAAACCAGTCAACATGTGGAGGTGGTCAACATAAGGAACTAGGCCT